>JAATWR010000168.1:0-50000 GCA_018703725.1 Brassica juncea
TAATATGAAAGCAATCATTAAGAATAAGTCTACTAGCCATCTTAACACCTTTAACAATAAATTTCTTTGGTAAAGAATGTTAAAAGCTTAGGAGAGTTGGTTAAGAAATTTCATCAAACACCATGTGGGTGGGAAATGTCTAGAACTCAACCTTTGAGAGGCCAACTCAAAAGAAGCATTAAAATCACTCTACTAGCAAGGAAACATAATGATCTACCCTAGAACATCTTAGATCTACACCTAATCACCCTTAGTCTCCCAAGCCCATGAATCCTATATAGATCTACTCACTAATAGACATGGATAACCTTAAAACCATGGATGATTCAAGGCTAAACATGATTAGTGATGAAGATAATCTAATAAACACAAAAGAAATAGATGAAGAATGATTCAAGATCCAAACTTTATTCAAGATCAAAAAGTGTTCTTGAAAGAAAAGAAGTTAGATCTCACAAAGGAGATTACAAGAGTATATATAGGAGGCTTGAAAGCCCTTAAAAACATAAGAGAAAAGAAAAAAAGGGCCTTGGCATCATTTAATCTCGACCAATCGGAATCAAGCAAGGGGAAGAAGGTGGCGACCCGGGTTGGAACCAGCCTGTCCTACCCACGTCCGGCCAACCCGCGTCCATGCTCGTCTTGGCCTTGTCCCGGCCGCGTGGGTAAGTGAAGCCGCGCCCTCGTCCCCACGTTCGTTCGTCGTCCAAGCTCTCCTCCAGCCGCGTGGGTAAGGCATCCCAAGGCCATCAACCCGCGGCCATGAATGCTTCAGCTTGGCCTTTTCCGGCCGCACGGGTGATGCTTCCAGGGGCGTCCGTCCCGCGTTCCTTCCAAGCTTGTCGAGCATCGGCCTGGCCGCGTGTGTGCATGATCCGGAAGCCATCATCCCGCGTACAGCTTTGGTCTTGTTCCTTCCATCTCGGCCGCGCGGGTGGCTTGTCCAGAGGCCATAAACCCCGCGTCCAGATCACGCCCAAGGTAAGTTCTTCATGCGCCCAGGTAGGTGATCCCGAGCCTAGCTACCCGCGTCCGGCCTGTCCATCCATCTTCATGTCTTGGCCGGCTAAGGTGAGGTCTGGTTCATGGTTTGGCTTGTGCTTGCTTGGCCAAAACCCATTCTTCATCTTTTTGGACCACAAAGCTCCCAAACACCTCAAATCACTCTTTAGCACATTCCAACACCTGATATAGACTTATGAATGCAATATGGTCCTAAAGATGCCTAATGCCTAATCTATATGATCTAAATGCACAAGATATGATCGCTAAAAACATGTAAATATGCAAGATATGAACTCCCCCACACTAGCCCTTTACTTGTCCTCAAGTAAACTTTTCAAAACACAAGGAGGAGAGATATAAAGATGGGAGAAAAGCCAAAAGAAACACTCATAGCATTCAACTTGACATCCTAAAGAAACATAGCAAATAGCATGAGCAAAACTCTCTTATTATGCCCTAGCTTCTCAAGGCCTATCAATACTCTTATGCCTCTATACAAGATGCAATGCCTATCAACCAACATGTTCTCTTAACCAACTCTCACATTGATTCACACACACACACACAAGGTGAATTCTCACAAATGGCGCCTGATCTAGAAGCCAGTGATGGTAAGAGTTTTCAAGGCTCCAAATCAAATGATGTAGTATAATAGATTGTCGAACCAATCCTAAGTGATTCTAATGCAAAAGGAATGCAAGTTCATTCTTAAGCTAAGTGCAACCATAAAGTGAGATGAGATGATTATAAACTAAGGCAATACTAGAAATGCAATAAAAGATGAACTTTCTTTTCAATATGAGGCAAGGGGACTCATGGGACAAGGGAATTGACCTTGGGTGATCAAGTTTCAATCTAAGATGGCAAGCTTTCAATCAATCTAACAACCTTAGGCCTAGACACAATCCTAAGCAAGCTCTAGGTCTAGATGAATGCTCATTCACTAACATATCTCAAGCATCAAATGTCTTTGGTTGAATAATATGAAAGCAATCATTAAGAATAAGTCTACTAGCCATCTTAACACCTTTAACAATAAATTTCTTTGGTAAAGAATGTTAAAAGCTTAGGAGAGTTGGTTAAGACATTTCATCAAACACCATGTGGGTGGGAAATGTCTAGAACTCAACCTTTGAGAGGCCAAATCAAAAGAAGCATTAAAATCACTCTACTAGCAAGGAAATAGAAGGATCTACCCTAGAACATCTTAGATCTACACCTAATCACCCTTAGTCTCCCAAGCCCATAAATCCTATATAGATCTACTCACTAATAGACATGGATAACCTTAAAACCATGAATGATTCAAGGCTAAACATGATTAGTGATGAAGATAATCTAATAAACACAAAAGAAATAGATGAAGAATGATTCAAGATCCAAACTTTATTCAAGATCTAAAAGTGTTCTTTAAAGAAAAGAAGTTAGATCTCACAAAGGAGACTACAAGAGTATATATAGGAGGCTTGAAAGCCCTTAAAAACATAAGAGAAAAGAACAAAAGGGCCTTGGCATCATTTAATCTCGACCAATCGGAATCAAGCAAGGGGAAGAAGGTGGCGACCCGGGTTGGAACCAGCCTGTCCTACCCACGTCCGGCCAACCTGCGTCCATGCTCGTCCTGGCCTTGTCCCGGCCGCGTGGGTAAGTGAAGCCGCGGCCTCGTCCCCACGTTCGTTCGTCGTCCAAGCTCTCCTCCAGCCGCGTGGGTAAGGCATCCCAAGGCCATCAACCCGCGGCCATGAATGCTTCAGCTTGGCCTTTTCCGGCCGCACGGGTGATGCTTCCAGGGGCGTCCGTCCCGCGTCCCTTCCAAGCTTGTCGAGCATCGGCCAGGCCGCGTGTGTGCATGATCCGAAAGCCATCATCCCGCGTACAGCTTTGGTCTTGTTCCTTCCATCTCGGCCTCCCGGGTGGCTTGTCCAGAGGCCATAAACCCCGCGTCCAGATCACGCCCAAGGTAAGTTCTTCATGCGCCCAGGTAGGTGATCCCGAGCCTAGCTACCCGCGTCCGGCCTGTCCATCCATCTTCATGTCTTGGCCGGCTAAGGTGAGGTCTGGTTCATGGTTTGGCTTGTGCTTGCTTGGCCAAACCCCATTCTTCATCTTTTTGGACCACAAAGCTCCCAAACACCTCAAATCACTCTTTAGCACATTCCAACACCTGATATAGACTTATGAATGCAATATGGACCTAAAGATGCCTAATGACTAATCTATATGATCTAAATGCACAATATATGATAGCTAAAAACATGTAAATATGCAAGATATGAACTCCCCCACACTAGCCCTTTACTTATCCTCAAGTAAACTTTTCAAAACACAAGGAGGAGAGATATAAAGATGGGAGCTAAGCCAAAAGAAACACTCATAGCACTCAACTTGACATGCTAAAGAAACATAGCAAATAGCATGAGCAAAACTCTCTTATTATACCCTAGCTTCTCAAGGCCTATCGATAGTCTTATGGCTCTATATAAGATGCAATGCCTATCAACCAACATGTTCTCTTAACCAACTCTCACATTGATTCACACACACACACACAAGGTGAATTCTCACAAATGGCGCCTGATCTAGAAGCCTGTGATGGTAAGAGTTTTCAAGGCTCCAAATCAAATGATGTAGTATAATAGATTGTCGAACCAATCCTAAGTGATTCTAATGCAAAGGGAATGCAAGTTCATGCTTAAGCTAAGTGCAACCATAAAGTGAGATGAGATGATTATAAACTAAGGCAATACTAGAAATGCAATAAAAGATGAACTTTCTTTTCAATATGAGGCAAGGGGACTCATGGGACAAGTGAATTGACCTTGGGTGATCAAGTTTCAATCTAAGATGGCAAGCTTTCAATCAATCTAACAACCTTAGGCCTAGACACAATCCTAAGCATGCTCTAGGTCTAGATGAATGCTCATTCACTAACATATCTCAAGCATCAAATGTCTTTGGTCGAATAATATGAAAACAATCATTAAGAATAAGTCTACTAGCCATCTTATCACCTTTAACAATAAATTCTTTGGTAAAGAATGTTAAAAGCTTAGGAGAGTTGGTTAAGACATTTCATCAAACACCATGTGGGTGGGAAATGTCTAGAACTCAACCTTTGAGAGGCCAAATCAAAAGAAGCATTAAAATCACTCTACTAGCAAGGAAATAGAAGGATCTACCCTAGAACATCTTAGATCTACACCTAATCACCCTTAGTCTCCCAAGCCCATAAATCCTATATAGATCTACTCACTAATAGACATGGATAACCTTAAAACCATGGATGATTCAAGGCTAAACATGATTAGTGATGAAGATAATCTAATAAACACAAAAGAAATAGATGAAGAATGATTCAAGATCCAAACTTTATTCAAGATCTAAAAGTGTTCTTTAAAGAAAAGAAGTTAGATCTCACAAAGGAGACTACAAGAGTATATATAGGAGGCTTGAAAGCCCTTAAAAACATAAGAGAAAAGAACAAAAGGGCCTTGGCATCATTTAATCTCGACCAATCGGAATCAAGCAAGGGGAAGAAGGTGGCGACCCGGGTTGGAACCAGCCTGTCCTACCCACGTCCGGCCAACCCGCGTCCATGCTCGTCCTGGCCTTGTCCCGGCCGCGTGGGTAAGTGAAGCCGCGGCCTCGTCCCCACATTCGTTCGTCGTCCAAGCTCTCCTCCAGCCGCGTGGGTAAGGCATCCCAAGGCCATCAACCCGCGGCCATGAATGCTTCAGCTTGGCCTTTTCCGGCCGCACGGGTGATGCTTCCAGGGGCGTCCGTCCCGCGTCCCTTCCAAGCTTGTCGAGCATCGGCCAGGCCGCGTGTGTGCATGATCTGGAAGCCATCATCCCGCGTACAGCTTTGGTCTTGTTCCTTCCATCTCGGCCGCGCGGGTGGCTTGTCCAGAGGCCATAAACCCCGCGTCCAGATCACGCCCAAGGTAAGTTCTTCATGCGCCCAGGTAGGTGATCCCGAGCCTAGCTACCCGCGTCCGGCCTGTCCATCCATCTTCATGTCTTGGCCGGCTAAGGTGAGGTCTGGTTCATGGTTTGGCTTGTGCTTGCTTGGCCAAACCCCATTTTTTATCTTTTTGGACTACAAAGCTCCCAAACACCTCAAATCACTCTTTAGCACATTCCAACACCTGATATAGACTTATGAATGCAATATGGACCTAAAGATGCCTAATGCCTAATCTATATGATCTAAATGCACAAGATATGATAGCTAAAAACATGTAAATATGCATGATATGAACTCCCCCACACTAGCCCTTTACTTGTCCTCAAGTAAACTTTTCAAAACACAAGGAGGAGAGATATAAAGATGGGAGCAAAGCCAAAAGAAACACTCATAGCATTCAACTTGACATCCTAAAGAAACATAGCAAATAGCATGAGCAAAACTCTCTTATTAGGCCCTAGCTTCTCAAGGCCTATCAATACTCTTATGCCTCTATACAAGATGCAATGCCTATCAACCAACATGTTCTCTTAACCAACTCTCACATTGATTCACACACACACAAGGTGAATTCTCACAAATGGCGCCTGATCTAGAAGCCAGTGATGGTAAGAGTTTTCAAGGCTCCAAATCAAATGATGTAGTATAATAGATTGTCGAACCAATCCTAATTGATTCTAATGCAAAGGGAATGCAAGTTCATGCTTAAGCTAAGTGCAACCATAAAGTGAGATGAGATGATTATAAACTAAGGCAATACTAGAAATGCAATAAAAGATGAACTTTCTTTTCAATATGAGGCAAGGGGACTCATGGGACAAGGGAATTGACCTTGGCTGATCAAGTTTCAATCTAAGATGGCAAGCTTTCAATCAATCTAACAACCTTAGGCCTAGATACAATCCTAAGCAAGCTCTAGGTCTAGATGAATGCTCATTCACTAACATATCTCAAGCATCAAATGTCTTTGGTTGAATAATATGAAAGTAATCATTAAGAATAAGTCTACTAGCCATCTTAACACCTTTAACAACAAATTTCTTTGGTAAAGAATGTTAAAAGCTTGGGAGAGTTGGTTCAGACATTTCATCAAACACCTTGTGGGTGGAAAATGTCTAGAACTCAACCTTTGAGAGGCCAACTCAAAAGAAGCATTAAAATCACTCTACTAGCAAGGAAATAGAAGGATCTACGCCTAGTCACCCTTAGTATCCCAAGCCCATGAATCCTATATAGATCTACTCACTAATAGATATGGATAACCTTAAAACTATGGATGATTCAAGGCTAAACATGCTTAGTGATGAAGATAATCTAATAAACACAAAAGAAATAGATGAAGAAGGATTCAAGATCCAAACTTTATTCAAGATCTAAAAGTGTTCTTGAGAGAAAAGAAGTTAGATCTCACAAAGGAGATTACAAGAGTATATATAGGAGGCTTGAAAGCCCTTAAAAGCATAAGAGAAAAGACCAAAAGGGCCTTGGCATCATTTAATCTCGACCAATCAGAATCAAGCAAGGGGAATAAGGTGGCGACCCGGGTTGGAACCGGCCAGTCCTACCCGTGTCCGGCCAGTCCTACCCGTGTCCGGCCAGTCCTACCCGTGTCCGGCCAACCCGCGTACATGCTCATCCTGGCCTTGTCCCGGCTGCGTGGGTAAGTGAAGCCGCGGCCTCGTCCGTCGTTCAAGCTCTCCTCCAGCCGCATGGGTAAGGCATCCCAAGGCCATCAACCCACGGCCATGAATGCTTCAGCTTGGCCTTGTCCGACCGCGTGGGTGATGCTTCCAGGGGCGTCCGTCCCGCGTCCCTTCCAAGCTTGTCCAGCATCGACCAGGCCGCGCGGGTGCATGATGCGGAGGCCATCATCCGCGTCCAGCTTTGGTCTTTTTCCTTCCATCTCGGCCGCGCGGGTGGCTTGTCCAGAGGCCATCAACGCCGCGTCCAGATCACACCTAAGATAAGTTCTTCATGCGCCTGGGTAGGTGATCCCGAGCCTAGCTACCCGCGTTCGGCCTGTCCATCCATCTTCATGTCTTGGCCGGCCAAGGTAAGGTCTGGTCCACGGTATGGCTTGTGCTTGCTTGGCCAAACCCCATTCTTCATATTTTTGGACCACAAAGCTCCCAAACACCTCCAATCACTCTTTAGCACATTCCAACACCTGATATAGACATAAATGAAATATGGACCTAAAGATGCCTAATTCCTAATCTATATGATCTAAATGCACAAGATATGATAGCTAAAACATGTAAATATGCAAGATATAAGCCAGACACTTTATTCTCTAGAGTTTTTAAAGGTCGGTACTACAGGAACGCTTCACCCTTGGAACCGATTAAATCATATTCTCCGTCATATGGCTGGCTGTGGGAACCGAAATTCGCACCGTCAAATTAAGTTGATTTGAAGGAAAGCCAAGTGAACCAAGCCTTCCCTGAAGGTCCCGGATATCTGCTGGGCCGCACACGACACAATCAGTACGACAAAGAAAATATGAAACGAAATAAAATCGTAAGAACAAAGAATAGAGCGAAAGATCTTATTTCCGAATCCGCGTTTGAGCGTGAACAACAGGTAAGAGCCTTGGCTACGAGAGCTGTCGGCAAGTTCGCTAGTCTAGCAACCTAAGTTCTAACCTAGTTGAGTCGCAGCTCGCTAGTGAAAACAGAAAAGAATGCTAAAACGCTCTAAGTGCTAAGTGCTCTGGAAGTTTTGTGATGATTTGCTCCTCGCCCAAAGCTCTCCTTATATACTCTTCTTAAGACGGTCTATCTTCTCGCGGGCTGGACCGGGCTTTTTCCATTTTCGTCCATCTTCGTGTTTATCGGGAAACTTGACATTTATCTTCGGAAAACTTGACATTTATCTTCTGGAAACTTGACATTTATCTCTTATGTGAGGATAAGGATAAACCGTCATAGTTATCCTTCCTTTTCGGAAAATCGTAAGTGGGCCATTTTGGCCACGTCGGGCCGTTTAGACGTTGTTACGGTTTTCTGAAAGAACAGTCTTTGAAGGTTTCGGTTTTTCCGAAGGAACCCCAATTCCTCGTATACTCGAGATGTTTGGTGTTTTAGAATAACCGTGATCGTACCAAACTCACGAAGATTGATCCAAACAAGCCAAGGTGGGATCAGACCGAGCATGATGGGACCGAGACCAGGACGAGGGCCGTCGACCGGCGTCAGGGGGCTTGCCGCCAGCGCCAGGCCGGCTTGCGGAACGCGTGCCGCCGGCGCCAGGCCGGGTGTGCCGCCGGCGCCAGGCCGGCCCGCGCGACGCGTGCCGCCGGCGCCAGGCCGGCCCGCGCGACGCGTGCCGCCGGCGCCAGGCCGGCCCGCGCGACGCGTGCCGCCGGCGCCAGGCCGGCCCGCGCGACGCGTGCCGCCGGCGCCAGTCCGGCCCGCGCGACGCGTGCCGCCGGCGCCAGGCCGGCCCGTGCAATGCGTGCCGCCGGCGCCAGGCCGGCCCGCGGGACGCGTGCCGCCGGCGCCAGGCTGGCCCGCGTGATGCGTGCCGCCGATGCCAGGCCGGGCGTGCCGCCGGCGCCAGGCCGGCCCGCGCGACGCGTGCCGCCGGCTCCAGGCCGGGCGTGCCGCCAGCGCCAGGCCGGCCCGCGTGACGCGTGTGGGAACCGAAATTCACACCGTCAATTTTCGATAAATAAGATTGCGGAGGAAAGCCAAGTAAACCCGACTTTCCCTGAAGGTCCGGATTCTCTGCGTTGCCACACGAAATCGACAAAGTAAACAGAAGACAAAAAATAGAAATTGAATTGTTTGCCCGAAGGCGTTTTATTAGATAAGGGAAACGAGTACAAGGATTCTCCGAAAGACAAAGAGAGTTGCGATGTAAAGAAAAAGATAGAGTTGCAGGCAGCCAAACGTCCTAAGCCTTGCTCCGCTAGTCTAACTACCTAAACCCTAGTTTTTCTAAGCTAGCAGGATGCTCTAAGTCTAATTCTCGGATTTTCGGGATGCCTTTCTCTTCTGCTCTTGCTCTCCTTATATACCCATCTCTAGGTCGGTTTGCCTTGGGGTGATGGGCCTCGCCTTTGGGCCCAAGCTTATCTCTTCCGGAAATGTTCCATTTTCGTAGGTCTTTGTAATTATCTCCGAGTTTTCCGCTATCTTTCGATGACTTGATGTTTATCCGATGTCTCGTAGAATCGGGTAAACCGCTATAGCCTGATTAGACCAAACTCACGAGGGCGGATCCAAACAAGCTAAGGCGGGAATGAAACGAGCACGATAGGACCGAGACCGGGACGAGGGCCGCGGACCGACGCCAGACCGACCCGCGCGAGGGATGCCGGCGCCAGGCCGGGGTGCCGCCGGCCAGGCCGGCCTGCGTGATGGGTGCCGCCGGCGCCAGGCCAGCCCCCAGGCCGGGTGCCGCCGGCGCCAGGCCAGCCCGCGTCCCGCGTGCCGCCGGCGCCAGGCCAGGCCGCGTCCCGCGTGCCGCCGGCGCCAGGTCAGCCCGCGTCCCGCGTGCTGCCGGCGCCAGGCCGGGGTGCCGCCGGCGCCGGGCCGGCCTGCGTGACGGGTGCCGCCGGCGCCAGGCCAGCCCGTGTCCCGCGTGCCGCCGGCGCCAGGCCAGCCCGCGTCCGTGTGCCGCCGGCGCAGGCCAGGCCGCGTCCCGCGTGCCGCCGGCGCCAGGGCCGGCCCGCGTGACGGGTGCCGCCGGCGCCAGCCGGGTGCCGCCGGCGCCAGGCCAGCCCGCGTCCCGCGTGCCGCCGGCGCCAGGCCGGGGTGCCGCCGGCGCCAGGCCGGGGTGCCGCCGGCGCCAGGCCGGCCCGCGTGACGGGTGCCGCCGGCGCCAGGCCGGGTGCCGCCGGCGCCAGGCCAGCCCGCGTCCCGCGTGCCGCCGGCGCCAGGCCGGGGTGCCGCCGGCGCCAGGCCAACCCGCGTCCCGCGTGCCGCCGGCGCCAGGCCGGGGTGCCGCCGGCGCCAGGCCAGCCCGCGTCCCGCGTGCCGCCGGCGCCAGGCCGGGGTGCCGCCGGCGCCAGGCCAGCCCACGTCCCGCGTGCCGCCGGCGCCAGGCCGTCTCGCCGTCCGTGGGTTTTTTCATTGTTCGATCTTTCCCTCGTCAGTCGTTCGCGGGAAATCTTTTGAGTTTCGGAAAGGTCTTTAGCCGTAGATTTCGAGATAACCGTTTTTGACCCCAACAACGCGTGCCGCCGGTGCTAGGCCGCCTTGCCGTCCATGGGTTTTTCCTTTGTTCGATCTTCCCCCGTTAGTCGTTTGTGCGGGAAATCTTTGAGTTTTCGAAGGATCTTTAGCCGTAGATTTTGAGATAACCATTTTCAAGGGTTTGAGTAATGTGGCTTCGAACTTTAGACGTTTAAAAGATGGACTTCTAAACAATCGAGAAGGCTTTGCGGAAGAATCATTGTAGTTTGCGAACAATCCGGACATGGGTTTTAAGGGACCAAGTGCTGCCGTTGCCCGAGATCACGAGACGATTGCATAGACGGGTACTAGGACCCTTGCCGCCGGCGCCAGACGGGACAGGGTAAGCCTGCCGCCCGTGCCGTGTCCTGCGTCCACCGGTGCCTGCTTGCCTTCGTTGATCCCCGGGGCTCACGGTCCGTTCATGCCTTCTTGTGAGTTCACCGAGTGACGACCCGTTTCTTGGTTTTGATTGTCACTTGGTTTTTCTTTCGAGGACTTTCGGGTGACGATTTCGTCGTTGACCGATTTTGACCCCAACAGTTAGCCCCCCAGCTAGCTAGGAATCGTAATGCCTTTCGGGTCCTGGCTTGCGGTATAGCCGTATGGGAAGGTGTAGAGACGTAATCGTTTGCCGAAAGTCGAGGTAAATAGTGATTTTACCTCCTTTATAAGAAGGGAGTAAGAAACCTCATTCACTCTTACCTTAACATAAAAAATTATTCTCTCTCAAGAATACTTTCTCTCTCTCTAAGAACAATGTCTTCAAGATCCTCAAAGAGAGATTCTTCTTCCCATTCATCCTCGGGTGATTCTCCTTCCCATGTGACGGTGAAGCAGGAGGAGTTTGTCGAGGAGGAAGCGAAGAATGCGTATTACCGAGCCCTTGTTGGTTCGCCCCCATCACTGCCAGACATCCCTGTTCCGAGGAGACCTCTGAGGCAGCCTGGTGCTCCTTTTACGCCGAGCTTGGTTTCTCGTAAATATCTCACGGTTCTTCGAGATGTTTACCAGGTTCCTGAAGGAGTCAAATTCTGGATCCCTGTCGGTAATGAGAGTGCGAGGAATCCTCCGGAAGGTTTCTTTACATGTTACGAGGCCTTCCTTATTTATTGCCGCATGTGGTTCCCAATCCCTGGCACCATTGTTCGCGCGCTTCATCAATTCGAACTCTCGATCAGCCAGCTCAGCGTTCCTGCCTTGGAGAGCTGGCTTGGCGTACTGATCTCAAGTTATGAGCTCGGAATCGATCTCAGTCCGGGTGATTTCGAAGGCTTTTGGAGCACTCGGCCAACGGGGAGCGACGGTTACTACTCCATGCTGCCTAAGAAGGACATGGCCATAATTCAGGGAACCACTTCGAACCCTAAGTCGTGGTAGGAACGTTTCTTCTATGTCCGAATAGATGGTGAGTCTGTCGAGGAGAGCTGCCTCCATCTATTTCCGCACTCATGGAACTTCAACCGAGGTAATATGACGAAAACTCGTCGTCTATTTCGTTATTCCGGAAGTGCGGGTTTTTAATGAAAAAGTTCTGTTTTGTAGATAACGGGGCGGTTGCGCATTTGCATGGCGATCTTTTCGTCAAGAGGGACCTCCTGCGTCAAAGACCGTTTTTCTGGAAGTCCTTCACTCTTGAACAGATTCGAGACGCGGTAAGGCTTTACCGGTCCCGAGACCCTGTCCCATCGTATGACGCCGAACCGGTTACCGAAGCCCCGACTCGGAGGCGTAAACAGAGATCTCGTAAAGGGAAAGAGATCGATGGTGGGGAAGGTTCGGAAGATCCTTCACCGTTGGGGGAAGACCCTAGTTTTGTTCCAACGGAAAAAGGCGGATCCAACGATTTTCTACCTCCCAACAACTTCTTTGAAGGTCTTCCCCCGGAGTTTGTTATTGATGAGTCGCTGGAGGAAGAAAAGAGGCAATGGATTTTTGCCGAGGGTTCCCAGCGGATCAATGAGGTTTTGTTCTTTGAACTTCTTAACCGTATTCTTGAATCCGCGTGTATATTTATTGATCTTGAATTTGTGCAGGGACTAAGAGTGTTTAGCAATGCGCTCGACTCAAGTTTCCGCAAGTCCAGGATCGCTAACTTCAAGACCACAGAAGCTGAGCGAGAGCTTTTCCGGTTCCGACAAGAGGTAAAGGCGCAGAATGCGAAGCAAGCTGAGCTTCATGCTCGAGCTCTTGTTCGGGCGGAAAGGAGAGGAAGGAGGATGGTCGCAGCTGAGGTGGCGAGACGGGCGGAATCGTTCGCTGCTGAGTTTCAATGTTTTAAAGAAGCTCAGGAGTTTGTTGGCTATTTCCGCGAGTGCCGGGGCTCGGTCGTAAACCTTTACAAGTCTCAGAACCCGGATTTCTCTTTTGATTCCGAGATCGCTGAGATGAAGTATTTTATGGCCGAGTGCGCCCATGCTGAGTCTTTGGTTCCTCCGGTTGAAGAAAGAGTCCGGAGACTATGGGAACCTATCGAGGTTTCCGAGGATACGGTGGAGGCCGTAGCCGATGAGAACGCTGAGGGTGGTGGGAACGCTCAAGGCGTGAACGAGGAAGTGGACCAGCCTGCTAGTTCATTCGGGATTTCCGCATCTGGATTTCTCAATGTTGACTTCCTTTTGTGAATCGTATGTTTTGGCCGTGTGTGGCCGTTTTTTTAGGAGTTTTATTCTGCGACCGTTGGAGGTTGCGTTCTTACGTTCTGGGACTGGCCGTTGGTGGCTTAGAATCCCGCCGTCTTTGCGGCTTTTATAAATATGAAAATTTTCGAAATTTCGTCTTTTGTTTTGATTTATACTTTCGTCAAGTGTAGAGGAAAGAATGCGAGTAGTCACTTCGTATCCTAACTCTTTTTTTGTCGCTTGGTTCGTATGCTACTTTTTAGCGAGCGTTTTAGGTGTAAGCGATAAGAGAAATGTTTTGGGATCTCGTATACGATACTATGTCTGTGAGATGTCAAGATCCAGCAAGACTGGGTTTAGGGCAAGACCTAGGCTTACTCTCAGCTTTAAGGCTGTGCGATGACTGATCGGCTTTCGTTTTGCCTGTTAGTGATTTCTTCCTGATTCTTTTCGTTTAAAGTCCGCGACTAGTCGCCGGCTTATATGACTTGTGTTAAAAGAATCGAGCTATCTTCGGAGTTTATCCGAGACGCTAAACCAAAATTTTGGGTTTCTTGTATAGCGCGCTATGATATCCTTGTCGGATGTAAGAGGACCTTGTAGGTCTGACTACGAGTTTGTATTTGAGTGAAACGTTTCTTAGTGCGTCCGTCGGGGCCAATCGACGGGCATAAGTTGTTTTTTAAGTCGTAGGTGGACTGTTTTGGCGGATGATACGAGTTTTGTTATCTTTTTCAGAAGTTGCGACGTCTCGCGTTTCTTTCGAAGATATGATTTTCGTTTTTCCGTAGTGTTTACGCGTTGAGTGAGCATAAAAGATAGAAAGAATTTTATTAAAAATTTCGAAAAGTTCGAGTACATGTGCGGATATTTCGCGTTTTTGTGGGAGTATAGGAGTATACGTACCCACCCCCCCCCCCCCCTTTGGTGAGGAGGATAGCTGAACTCACCGGGTTTCGACGAGCTGCCTACGTACCTCTTTCGAGGATCAAGCCATCTCGTAGTTCTGATAGTTGTTGCAAACGTTTTTACACCCCGTGCGTTGGTGTTCCGATCGTGCTGGTCGGATCGGCGGTTTGTGCGGGGGTCGAGCTGTCTGCTTTTATGGCGGGTGACTCAGAGGCTTTGTCGCTGTCTTGAATCGTTGCCTGTTTGGATGATTCTGGATCATCTTTTTTTCGAGTCTTCAGGAATGTTGTGTGATTCCTTTGCTCGTTTCGGGTTGGCCGCTGGGGCGTTCCGATCTTTTTGCAGTTTGAACTCGGCTAGGTAACAGAGTCTCGACTGTTTTTGACTACCCCAGATGGCTGCGATTCCGGTTGGAGTCGGAAATTTGATGCCGAGGTTATATGTGGATGGTACTGCCTTCATGGAGTTGATCCAAGGGGTTCCCATGATGGCGTTGTAGATGGCCGGGTTGTCGACTACTGCGAACTCGACGATTTTTGTGACATCTTTCGCCATGACCGGGAGCTTAATTCTTCCGAGTTTCATGGAAGTGACGCCCGAGAACCCAGTCAAAGGTTTTGGCTCAGGAACGACTTCCCCAAGTGGGATCTTCATCCTGTAGAGGGTGTCGCGGAAGATAACGTTGACCGTACTTCCTGTATCAACGAGGATGCGGCCAACCTCGGGATCTTGGATTACTAGGTCGATAACCAAAGGATCGAAATGAGGCTTGTCGATTCCGACAGTTTCCTGTTCCTCGAAAGTGATCGCGTGGTTAGGAATATCGCTATCCGGAAACCAGTTGGAACTTGTCTCGGCTTTTCGCCTGTAGGCTTTTATCGACGAGACTGAGTCTTGGTAGAACTGTGATCCTCCGATGATCCTGTTTACCCTCTGGCGATTGTTGTTGTTTCCTTGGTCGTCCTGTCTCCTTCCGCGTTTTTCACCCGATTGGTTTTCAGTCGCGCGGTCCTCGGAGACAGTTTTGTTGGTCTTTGGGCGGTCAGAGTCCAGGAGCAGGTCCTTTATACTCTTGACCTTCGACAGTTCGCCGGTGAGGAGCTTTGCGGCGAGCCGGGCGCCGAGAACCTTGCAGTTCGCAGTGGAGTGACCTCTGGTTTCGTGGAACTCGCAGTAGGAATTATCCTTGTACTGGTTCCTGGTCCAGGTGTTTCCAGAGGTTTTGCCTTGCTCCGAGTTGATGGCGTAGTTATGCTCGCCTTGGGCGTCTTCCCCTTCGTGATGGACGTTTTTGTCGTTACGAGAGGGTTTCTTTTTTGAGGACGTTTTCTGTGGTCCGTGCTTCTGCGATAGAAGCTTCATCTCTTCCTCCATGATGATGAAGTCCGTTGCTTTGTGGAGGGTATCCTGGATTGTCCGCGGCTTTTCCAGTAGTATCCACTTTCGGAACTTCGACTTATCACTACAAGAAAACATATTTTTTACGAGGGCGGTATTCCTTGTTAATTCGTCGTAATAGGGGCTTTACGACGAATTAACGTGGAAACGCGTTTCGTTGTTAAACGCTCGTCGTAACGGAGGATTCGTCGTAAAGTCCACGTAACGTTTACGAGGAAAGAATTTCCTCGTAAAGCGGAAGGAAAGTTTTCGTCGTAATGCACTCGTAAATCTCGACGTAAATACCTCGTAGTATTTCGTTGTAAAAGACATGTAATACTTCCACGTAAAGTCGATGTAAAGTTTACGAGGAGTTTACATCGACGCCATGTAAATTCCTCGTAAAGTTTACATCGACTTTACGTGGAAGCTTACAACGAATTTACAATTCGAAAGATATAATATTAATTAATTATAATTATATTAATTTATAATATTTGAAATAAAATTAAATATAAAACAAAAATCAAATTTTTTAAAAATTATAAATTCATAAAATAATATTTAAATTTATAATACAAAACAATGTCTAAAAAAAAAAAGTACTAAAGGCCAACATCGTCGAAGTAGTTGGCCGAGGCGTTCGGGTCTGAAGAAGTTCCTGCTTCGGGATCCGGCTGTTGCATCCTCAGAGCTGCTCGTCTGTCCGCCAAAGCGGCCTGCATGGTCGGGTTTCCCACCGCCATAATATCCAGCAAACTCTCGAGAGAGTCCAAACGCTCCTGCTGGGTATCCAAGCGAGCCTGCATCCGCTCGTTGTCCTTGTCCCGTCTCGAATGGTATGACAAAGTCGCCCTTGCAACTTCATTAACGGAACCTATTCCGACCGTCCGTCCCTTCTTTCTAGGAGCCACCTATATATAAAGAACGTATTTAGAGTTAATAATATATATACTCAAACAATAAAAATTAAATTTTTAAAAATTATAAAATTTTACCTCCTCGAAGATCCGGTCGATCTCTTCGGTTGACAACTTGACGGGTAACCCATCTGCAGACTGTTGGGTAAGTTGCGTCTCTCGCTCTACAATCCGAGTAGCCACCGCGTTGAAGAGTTTCTCGGATGCAGGATCAACAAAAACCCCCTCTGGTGAGGCGTGAGTCATCTTGAATAGGTCGGAGAGAGATGGCAGAACTCCTGTCTTCTCCAGCTAATAAACAAAAATAATAAATAAATTTAATTAATAAATATAAATTTAAAAGAATTTAAATTTAAATTTTAATTAAAACTTACAACTTCAAGACGAATCCCGGCATGTGGTTTTTGGCCGGTTCTATGAACCATGGGCAAATTGCCATCCTTATCCTTCGTTCTTCGGGAAGCGGAGCAGGAGTTGGCTTTACGGATGGAGCTGGGTAGTTGCCAAAAGGCAATGAGACCATCCCATGCTTCCTTTGTGACCCCGTTCGGCTTCCCCTCATAGCCGTAAATCTCCCACTTGTCCTTCCAGTCCGATACGGTGTTGCAAAGACGAGGCTTTGCCTTTGCAATGAACTCCCTCTTCACCCTCTCGGTGATTCCTACGGACCAGTTCCACTTTTGCTGAAAAAAACAAATTTTAAAAAGATTAGAAAAATAATTAATTATTTAAAAAATATAAATATAAATAATTAAATGTAAATATTACCGCAAATTGCTTAAACCACGTCGTCTTGACGTGTTCGGGAGTCGAGCTCCAGTTGGGATAAGGGCCGTCGTAATATCCCTTCATCGTCTCCGAAACGCTCCGGCCAACACGGTTGTTAGCCCCAAACCTGCAAATATAACAAATTTGTTAAAAAATTGAAAAATTTAAAATTTAAAATTTAAAATTTAATAATTTAATGTACTTACCAATAAGTACCCGGGGGTCTATCGGGGTCCAGAACGTCTAAACCCTCTCGTCCAGGCTGGGCAAGCAAATCCTCGACGGTGTATCTCGCGAATGGTGCATAAGCAGGCACCCGCAAATCGGGATGAACTGCGGCCGGTGGAGCAGGCTGATCCGGGGCGACAGGTGGAGCTGGTGGGGGAGGCATCTGAGGTGGAATAGGAGGAGGGGTCGAAGAAACTCCCCGAGATGCCTGAGAGTCCGGAACAGTCCCCGAAGAAGACGACGGACCGGTAGATGAAGATGTGCCATCGCCAAACAAGTCGGCATACGTCGGTGCATCAGAAACTGGTTTCCTCTTCCTAGGAGCCATCTATAAAAATTAAAAAAAAATTAATATCTTTAAAGAATTATTTAATCAAATTTCCTAAACTAAACACCTAAACTAATCCCTAAACTAATAACCTAAACTAATTCTCTAAACTAACCACCTAAACTTAAAAAAAAAAAAAAAGTAAGAGAGAGGAAGTACCTTTGTACAAGTGGGGGGGAGGATTTTGAGAGGAAGTTACGAGCAAAGCTCGTAACAAATGAGCTCTGCTATATATATAGAAACGTTGTCCTCGTAATTTCGTCGTAACGTTACGACGAAATTACCAGGCCCGCGTTTTTAAAGTTTACGACGAATTTACCAGGCCCGTTTTTCTGTATTACGACGAATTTACCAGGCCCGTCTATTTTATTTTACGACGAATTTACCAGGCCCGCTTTTTTGTATTACGACGAATTTACGAGGAAAAGTATGAAACCCCAAAAATCAAATCCCTAAACCCCAAACTTACTCATCCTTACCATTATCACTCTTGTTCCATACACATGTCGGGCGGCAGGTTATACGGAGTAAGAATGACTGGCCACAAAGAATATTGCCTCCCAGACATTCCGAATGGACTAAATCCATCAGTGCTTAACCCAAGATAAACATTCCGAATATTGTTAGCGAAATCTGGGTATACTTTGTTGAAATGTTTCCACGCTCTTGCATCTGATGGATGAGCAATCTCGCCATCCTTCTGTCCATGTTCAGCATGCCACCTCATCGATGCAGCAGTCCTCTCAGATTGATATAATCTTTTTAACCTATCTTTAATTGGTAGGTACCACATCCTTTGGTACGGTACCCTATTCCTTCCACGTCCTTGCGGTTTGAATCGTGGTTTCTTGCAGAATCGACACTCTTCCAGGTTCTCATCGTCCTTCCAGTAGATCATGCAGTTGTCGATGCAAACATCTATCATCTCCGAAGGCAACCCCAGACTATAAACCAATTTCTGAATCTCATAATAAGATTCAGCCGACAAATTGTCTTCTGGCAAGTACTCTTTCAACAACTCCGCCCAAGAATCCATGCAATTCTCAGATAAATTATGATCCGTTTTAATATTCATCATCCTAGCTGCTAGAGACAATTTAGAGAGACCTTCTCTACAACCAGTGTAGATTGGTTGATTTGCAGCATCTAGCATTTCATAAAACCTTTTTGCATCCAAATTAGGTTCTTCTACATTTTCAGTTTCATGAGCTATTGTTGTAGTTGTTTCTAAAAATGCATCAGTAATCATGTCTTGAATCCTATCATGATCTACCATCTCCTCATTCTGATTCGGTTCTTCATTATTACCAGGATCCTCAAAATGATTATTACTACTGCTAGCTTCATTTCCACCATAACCCTCTCCATGTTGATACCAAATATAGTAATGCGGTGTGAATCCTCTATTTACTAAGTGCTTCCATACAGTTTCACTAAGTGCAAATTTTGAATTTTTGCATTTCCGACAAGGGCAGAACATCTTACCGCTTTCCTGTGTGAGCGGTGTAGAGCCTGCCTGCTGCATGAATGTCTCTAGCCCCCTCAGAAAGGTCTCCGTCACTCTACCGGCGGAATCTTTATGTGAATACATCCAACTCCGTATCTCGTAGATATTGTATCCATCAGCCATTTTTTTTTTGAAGTTGTGTGTTTTCAGTTTTTTTTTTCTTAGATTTGTTGGTGTGTTTTTAGCATTGAGAAATGACATATATATAGAAGATTTTCGAGTTTGGTAGGTAAAGGTATAACAAGTATTTTACAACGAAATGTTTTACTACGGATTTACAATTCTTTTATATCGAGTGTACATCAACTTTACAACGAATTCAGTTAGGTATAAAGCACACTAAATACACGTTTGGACCAAGTATAACTGTTACAAGTTTCGTCGTAAAGTAGTTGTAAAATTACAACTGCTTTACGAGGAATGGTAATTAGCAGGTTTCGTCGTAAAGTAGTTGTACAGTTACAACGCTTTTACGTGGTAGATAATATTCCTCGTAAAGCCGTTGTAACTTTACAACTACTTTACGACGAAACATGTTCGATGTATTATTACCTCCACTTTACGACGAAACAACATTTCGTCGTAAAGTTGTCGTAATGGACTCGTAATTTTACGAGGAAATAATTTCCTCGTAACTTTTCGTTGTAATGCCCGCGTTTTCTTGTAGTGTATACCAGAGAGTCTTCCTCAGGGCGTCGATTGCGACATTGTCGCTGATGCCCGTTACTCTGGTCATCACCAGTTTGAACCTTCGCATGAAATCGCGGAGCAACTCGTCCTCCTTCTGAGCTAGACTCCATAGGTCAACGTCGGACGTCTCTCTATCCATGAACATGGAGTACTGTTTGAGGAACGCCGAGGCCAGTTGGCGGAAACTTCCGATGGAGTTCCTTTCGTGCCGGGAGAACCATTCGAGTGCAGCACCCTTGAGGTCCTCGACGAAGAGAAGACAATGACCCGCGTCTCGTTCGCGCTCCGGGAGTTTGCACCTACCCATTGCGATATGGAAAGACTGCAGGTGCGACTTAGGATCCGTCGTACCGTCATAGACCGGGATTTTGATTTTCCCTGGGTCTGAGATGCGTGTTTCCGTGATCCGAGCGGTGAACGGCGTTTTCCGTGCTTCCTCGAGAAGTCTATCGATCTCGGGGGCGGAACTGATCGCCTGATGGATTTGCGATTTCACCGCTTTCACTTCGGCCACGGTCTTCTTAAGAGATTCGCGGAGATCATGGATCTCGCTATTGCTACCGGCGTTCCTCCGATTTTGTCGGTGCTGGTTTTGATGGATCCGAGTTTGATCCTCCGCGAGTTCTTCCTGCTCCATCCAGTAGAGTTCTTCTTCCTCTTCTGTCATGGGCCTTTCGAAGGATACCATCTGCCGAGCGGACTGGCTTCGGGTCCTCCTGGAGTGGATGTCTGCGTCTTCATCGGAAGGATCCGATTGGTCGCTGATATCTAGATCGATGCGCTCGATGTCGCTTTCCTTGTTTCCCGTAGCCGGGAGTGGAAGGTTCTGCGAGGTCGTTTGCTGTCCTTTTGGAGCCGTTTCCTCGGGAGTGGGCTCTTTCGGGGCATCTTTTTCTCGTGCTTCGGGAGATCCGAAGTCGAGTCTTCTGCCGCGGCGTGCCTTGGTGGATCCGCGCGGCAACTTGCTCCTCGCAGTTAAGGTGTCGACCTGTTTTGCGAGCGAGGTTATCAGCTTGTCCTGTTGTTCCGACCGTGCCTGGGCGGAGGTAAACAGTTCCTTCATCTGCCTGAGCGCCTCAGTGTTTGCATCAGCAGTGATTGTGGACGCATCTCCAGCTGGAGTCTTCTCAACGTTGGCGTCGACGGGTGTTCCGTCTAGCGCTGGCTGATCTTTGGTGACGTCAGTAGACATGATCGAGCGTGTGCAGTTGCGAGATAGATAGATCCGTAACCCCCCCCCCCCCCCTCCTTCTAGCACCAAACTGTGGGAACCGAAATTCGCACCGTCAAATTAAGTTGATTTGAAGGAAAGCCAAGTGAACCAAGCCTTCCCTGAAGGTCCCGGATATCTGCTGGGCCCCACACGACACAATCAGTACGACAAAGAAAATATGAAAACAAAATAAAATCGTAAGAACAAAGAATAGAGCGAAAGATCTTATTTCCGAATCCGCGTTTGAGCGTGAACAACAGGTAAGAGCCTTGGCTACGAGAGCTGTCGGCAAGTTCGCTAGTCTAGCAACCTAAGTTCTAACCTAGTTGAGTCGCAGCTCGCTAGTGAAAACAGAAAAGAATGCTAAAACGCTCTAAGTGCTAAGTGCTCTGGAAGTTTTGTGATGATTTGCTCCTCGCCCAAAGCTCTCCCTATATACTCTTCTTAAGACGGTCTATCTTCTCGCGGGCTGGACCGAGCTTTTTCCATTTTCGTCCATCTTCGTGTTTATCGGGAAACTTGACATTTATCTTCGGAAAACTTGACATTTATCTTCTGGAAACTTGACATTTATCTCTTATGTGAGGATAAGGATAAACCGTCATAGTTATCCTTCCTTTTCGTAAAATTGTAAGTGGGCCATTTTGGCCACGTCGGGCCGTTTAGGCATTGTTACGGTTTTCTGAAAGAACAATCTTTGAAGGTTTCGGTTTTTCCGAAGGAACCCCAATTCCTCGTATAGTCGAGATGTTTGGTGTTTTAGAATAACCGTGATCATACCAAACTCACGAAGATTGATCCAAACAAGCCAAGGTGGGATCAGACCGAGCATGATGGGACCGAGACCAGGACGAGGGCCGTCGACCGGCGTCAGGGGACTTGCCTCCAGCGCCAGGCCGGCTTGCAGAACGCGTCCCGCCGGCGCCAGGCCGGGTGTGCCGCCGACGCCAGGCCGGCCCGCGCGATGGGTGCCGCCGGCGCCAGGCTGGGTGTGCCGCCGGCGCCAGGCCGGGCGTGGCGCCGGCGCCAGGCCGGCCCGCGCGACGCGTGCCGCCGGCTCCAGGCCGGGCGTGCCGCTGGCGCCAGGCCGGCCCGCGTGACGCGTGCCACCGGGCCAGGCCGGCCCGTGCGACGCGTGCCTCCGGCGCCAGCCCGACCCGCGTGACGCGTGCCGCCGGTGCTAGGCCGTCTTGCCGTTCGTGGGTTTTTCCTTTGTTCGATCTTCCCCCGTTAGTCGTTTGTGCGGGAAATCTTTGAGTTTTGGAAGGATCTTTAGCCTTAGATTTCGAGATAACCGTTTTCAAGGGTTTGAGTAATGTGGCTTCGAACTTTAGACGTTTAAAAGATGGACTTCTAAACAATTGAGAAGGCTTTGCGGAAGATGGACTTCTAAACAATTAAGGGACCAAGTGCTGCTGTTGCCCGAGATCACGAGACGATTGCATAGACGGGTACTAGGACCCTTGCCGCCGGCGCCAGACGGGACAGGGTAAGCCTGCCGCCCGTGCCGTGTCCTGCGTCCACCGGTGCCTGCTTGCCTTCGTTGATCCCCGGGGCTCACGGTCCGTTCATGCCTTCTTGTGAGTTCACCGAGTGACGACCCGTTTCTTGGTTTTGATCGTCACTTGGTTTTTCTTTCGAGGACTTTCGGGTGACGATTTCGTCGTTGACCGATTTTGACCCCAACACTGGCGGAGTATTGTTTCTGATAGATCTCTGGTTAGCGAATGACTAATTAAAAGGATGGGATCAGGATCATCTATATCTGTTTGGAATGATCCCTGGCTCCCAACCCCTCACCCGAGACCAACAAATAAAAATCAACAACACAGTTACCCAGATCTTACAATTGACCCTCTCATAGAGTCAGCTACACGAACATTGAACTTACAGGTAATTCGGGCTCTAGTGGATCCCCAGGATGTAAAGATAATAGAAAGCATACCATTGAGTAGGACACATATGATGGATAGGGAGGGATGGCATTTCACACAAAATGGGAAATATACGGTCAAATCAGGTTACCAAGTAGAAAGGGTTTACCCAGATAAGGAAAAACCAACTGTTGAGTTCGGGCCCACAGTTGATTTGCTGAAAGCTTTCTGCTGGAAAGTACGGTGTCCACCAAAGCTGAAGCATTTTTTATGGCATTTGGTGTCAGAGTGTATATCAGTTAAGAAAAGCTTGCATGCGAGAGGTCTGCAAGGGGATCTATGTTGTGCTAAATGTGGAGCTTCAGAGGAATCCATAAACCATGTTTTTTTTGAATGTCCTCCAGCACGTCAGGTTTGTGCACTCTCACATATACTATCCAATCCAGAAATTTTTCCCACTGGATCTCTCTTCACAAATATGGATCATCTATTTAGGAGAATTCAACAAAAATGGACGATCATCAATTTGCATGGATTTTATGGTACATTTGGAAATGAAGGAATAATAAGGTTTTTAGTAATCTGGATATTGATCCCAGGGAAACGCTCAAATTTGCGGAAACAGAGTCAATACTTTGGGCAGAAGCACAAGTATTGACCATACCGAGGGAAGCACAACATTCAGAAGTTTCAAATCTACCATCAATCCCATGACGGTGGTATTTCACGGATGGTTCTTGGAAAGATAAGGATTTTTATTCAGGTCAAGGCTGGCATAGCACTCTGGAAGGTTTTGAGGGACTAATGGGGGCAAGGAATGTAAGAGCGAGTCTCTCCCCTCTTCATTCGGAGGTGGAGGCGCTAATTTGGGTAATGGAGTTTATGAGGAATTTGCGTCAGTTTCGGGTCACGTTTGCAACGGATTGTTCTCAATTGGTGAAGATGGTTTCGGAACCAGAAGAATGGCCAGTTTTTGCAAGTTATTTGGAAGATATCAAGACCCTGCAAGAAAGTTTTCTCAGCTCAGAGATCATTCATGTACCACGAGCGTATAATTTGAGAGCGGATAGTCTGGCACGAAGTGTTAGAAAGCAACCATCTTTCGTCGTTCACATGGATGCGGAATTACCAGTGTGGTTCACAGAGTCAGTATGTGTCTATTTTAAGTTGATGACAAAAAAAATATCAGATTACAGCTTTTCAGAAACAAAATCAAAAGTAGTTAAATTTCTGATTGCATTTTTAATTATGAAAATAAAAATGGATTCACAGTATATATATATATTGGGAATACTGTTAAGATAGAAAATGAAACCAATAGTCTATTTAAAATTACCAATCAAGATGAAAAACAAATATGGAGCCACAGTTTACGTGCTAGATCATTTGCAGAGTTGATCTTTATACAAAGGCGACAAAACTACCTCAGAAACTGGTTCAGATTAGCTGAGCAAATAACATTCCAATACAAAAATAAATAAGTCTGTGCTACAAAATTTTAACAAAAAATTCTGTTGTAAAACCAACAAAGAAACACTCATTCCATTTGTCAAATCCATTGTCAGACCAAAAGATTTAAGTTTTTTGCCTCTTTCAGGTGGTTTGACATCCACCATTAGCTTATTGATGACAGACCTTTTCAAAGGTCCTAATCAAATGTTGTAGAATACAAGATGTCAATCCAATTCTAAGAGATTCTAATGCAAAGGGAATGTAAGTTCATGCTTAATCTAAGTCTATCAAGATGAGAGGATGATTATGAAACTAAGACAATATTAAAAATGCAATAAAAGATATGAACTTTCTTTCTCAATGAGGCAAGGGGATTCTTGGGACAAGGGAATTGACTTTGGGTGATCAAGGTTCAATCCAAGATGCTAACTTTTCAATCTATCTAATTCCTTATGCCTAGACAACAAAACTAAGCAAGCTCTATCCCTAGATGAATGCTCTTTTGCAATGATCACCCAAGTACACCAAATCCCTTTGGCTGTAATGATCAAAGCAAACATGGAGAATGAGTCTAATAGCAATCCTAGCTCCTTTGACAACTAATCCCTTAGGCAAAGCAAGCTAAAAGCATAGATGAGTTGGTTCAGGCATTTCATAGAACACCTTCCGGGCATGAAATGCCTATAGCTCTATGCTTGAGAGGCCAACCCAAATATAGCTTTAAGAACACCAAATCAATGCAAGGAGATGATAGATCTAACACTAAGCACCTTGGATCTACACTTAATCACCCTTAGTCTCCCTAGCCCATGAACCCTAGATAGATCTACTCACTAATACCCATGGAAAACCTCAAAATCAATGATGATTCAAGGCTAAACATGATTAGAGAATAAGATAATCTATTAAGCACAAAAGAAATGAGATAAAAGGATCAAAGATCCAAACTTTCTTCAAGTTCTTAATATGTTTTGGAGAGAAAAGAAGTTAGATCCCTTAATGAGATCACAAGAGTATTTATACATAGGCTTGAAAGCCCTTGGAAACATAAAGCAAAAATACTAAAGTGCCCTTGGCCAAGTGATTTTCGACCAATGAGAAGCAAGGAGAAAGGAAGAAGCTGAGCCACCCGGGTCAGCTAATGCTTGTCCAGGCCGGGTGTGTCCAGGCCGGGTATGTCCTGCTCGTCCGGCGTCCAGGCCGTGCGGCCTCTCCAGGCCGAGTGTGTTCGGCCGCGTGGTGGGTGTCCAGCAGTTAGCAGGACGCGCGGGTGTGTGTGGCCGGGTGGTACTGGTCGGGTGTGCAGGCTGGTACGCGGGTAGGCAAGGTCGGGTGCGTCCTTGGTCGTCCAGTCTGTCCGTCCCTTGTCCGTCCCGTGCGGGTGAGTCTCCCCGGGTGTGTGCATCCGCGTGTCGTCCAGCTCCCATCCCGTGCGGGTCCTCGTGCTCGGGTGGTACGGGCCGCGTACTGAGCTCATCCAGCATGACCTGATGGTTTGGCTCGGGTATGGTCACCCGGGTGGCTTGACGTGCTTCCATTCAATTGACCATAACTTCTCCAATATGACTCCAAATGTCTTGAAATCACTTCCATTGGAAAGCTAACTCAAACTGCCATGCCTCCACCAAATCTTAGCATCAGAAGGTATTCCTAAGGCCTCTGTCCGTGTTCATCTTTAAACCCTTCTTTTTCATCATAAAACTCCCAAACATCTTCAATATCTCCAAAGTGTGCTCCAACACCTAATAAGGACTTATGAATGCAAAATGAGCTTAAAGATGCCTAATGCCTAATCTAAATGAGAAAAAATGCATAAGATATGATAGCTAAAAACATGTAAATATGCAAGACATCACTTATTGTCACCATTGTAGTTGATAGCCTGTCTCATTTACATGTACAATGTATCAGCTTCTACGAACAAATAGTCTGGAAAAGTGAAGATACAGTGCTCTCAAGAAGAAACCTCACAGTGATAGGGAAATCTCATAAAAACACAGTCCAGAACATAGAGATCATATTAGTAGCAAATACATGAGCACCGCTCAGCAGTCTGCAATGACGTTAGGAAAGTCAAGAGTCCAAGAATTGGAAATAAATATGGCAAAGTGGATAATTTAGGCAGAGCGAACTGCTAAGTAGAATTGGGGACAAATGAACTGTAAAATGTGTGTTTCTAATACATGCAAAGATAAATGTGCGTAGATTCTTACATATAATTGAGGCATTGAGCATATAACGGTGCGTTGTCATCAATCATAGTATCCATTAAGCAAAAAAAGATTGATATTTCTTCCAATACGACTCCTTCCATGTTCACCTTCACATTGAGGATTCTGAAACTATTACACTCGTTTTGATCAGCTGCAACGACTCCATATTCTTTATTTTTTGCGTTGTTATATCACTCGAAGAGCCACCAAATGGGTTGCCTTTTCATCTACTTTCTATTGGTGTAGACGACGATCTTCTTCTACCTCTTCACTCTGGTGGGATGCAAGAAGAACGTTAATTGAAATTTGAAAGGGTGTTAGCCAAAGCAAGCAGCTTAGGAGGAATTAATGAATCTGACTGAATCGAGAACAATTAGTTATATTTCTAGGTGTAGCCTTGGAGCTTTGAGCAAATGGAAGGTCCATCATATGAGGGATAGTAGGAGACGTGAGTCGGTGGTGTTAAAAGCAAGTTTTAATGAGGATGAATGATTGCAAGATGGTGGTACGACGGTTACGTCGATTGAAGATGTAACCGTGATTTTTCCGTGGAAGAGATGAAGTTGATGGGTTTATAGTTGAAATTATAAAGGGTTTTGTCTGATTTTAATAATATGGCCTAAACTATCAAAACAAAAACATTATTAGAAGGACATGTGTCATGCTTAGATTCTGCTATTTAGTGATGTGGAGAGCCCTGGAGAGAGGGAACTCTACTTTATATATATATATATATATATAGATAGATATTTACGAAAAAGATGTAAAATTATGTACACACACTCTATACAAATATGCATCAAGTGAACGTAATTCTATTATAAGTAACTTTGAAAACTAATTTCTGTTAATACAAATAATGCTGGCTCTATGATGGAAAATTTGGGTGTATAACACAAAAAATTATAATTGACAAACTAACCATATGAAAGTAATACCGATATCATCAATGTCGTCGGATGGTAAGCAGACGGGACTGGGACGCTAACACGTTTCAGGTTCGATCCACCTACTGAGCGAAGCTAAGTCACATTGCTCCTAAACACTACACGGATATGGGTCCATACTTTAGGGTCTATTTATATATTCGGAGAGAAGATCTATCTGTGGGCTGCACCTCCCCTTGGAGATTAGTCTGAGTCCTTCCATAGTCCCGGGATATCCCTAGATTAATTAAAAAATAATAATACTGATATATTATATATTTATAAGAAAATAGACCAAATTACTTTTATAAAACTTTTTTCTTGTATGCACAATTGATTTGAGGGAAGACATTAAGAAACATTATGTTGGAATAAACTTGGAATAGCTTGAGGATAAAGCTAACTATTTCCTACCGAATTATAGATTAGGAAATAAGGATAAGTATGAGAAGATTAGGAGTTATCTAAATATCATATACCTAATGAGTATAGAAGTTTTAGATTACTATATATGGAGATGCTAAGTGTGTGGCATAACATAAGAGTTTGAGAGCTTTAGTTTTTGAGTAAGTTTTCTAAAGCATTGAAGAGATTAATAAAGAGTTTTGTTCGAGAGATTGATTCAATACATTCCAGATAAGAACTTCTGGGTGCAATCAAAATAGACGTTATCAGCCATTGGAAGTCCATCATCAGCTTCTTTGAAGGTGATTAAATTAGTAGAGATAAAAATCAACCAGGACGATTATCAGTTTGTAGTTGGTTTTCTTACTTGTATTACCAAAGATTTAGGATTTAAAATCAAATGAGGTATCGAAGAAGAAGATGAACAGTGATTGTATGTTGTCTAATCTATTCTATATTTATCACATATAGCAAATAAAATGGAAATTTGACTTTATAATAATGCAAACAGTTGAGTGTCACTAATTTGAACTGATTGGCATAGACTTTACTAACCAAAACTGTGATCTTCTCTCATATTTTCTATATTTTATTTTATTATCTTCTAATAACCAAAACTGCTTTTTATATTGCCATAGAGATATCTCACATTAATAATACAAAAAGGCAGATCGTGTAAACTGTTGCAGAAATGGCTAGGCTATTTGCTTGCTTTGCCTGAAATAACGTTCAGTCGATAAGCATCATGCCCACATTGCCCCCGATAAAAATTACTTACATCACTGTTAACGTGTGTCAATTCGTTGCTTGTTTCCTCCGGTAAAGCCACGATATTCTCGGGTACCTTTTTGTCAAACAATAATAGTATTCAAATTGGTTATCCACCATTTAACTCATAATATTTGTTTATAATCATATTAGGGGTTGGCTTGTCTTATGGATGGGTGAATTTACAACAAAATTATTTTATGTTAAAACATATTTTAATTTTATAAAATATTTGAAAATTACTATAAATTGAATTTAATAAATATTTGTTTTCTAAGATCATTTATAAAATTTGAAGATTATATTTATTTTGTTAACATTTGACCTTTGTTTATAATTCTTACGTGTTTGGATTTTTATTTGCTATCAACTATATTTTATGATATTGTACTATTTTATTTTCAATATTCATTTTAGTTATATGTTTTAATGAAAATACGTCTTCTTTTTGCATTTGCATGCGGTTATATGTGTAGTATTTTAATATATTTTCTTAATTTTTTGTTAAAATTTATGTTTGATTGTGGTATATCTGAATGTATTCTATCTGTGATTATGAGTGTGTCTCTAACAATGTTTTCATTCGAAACTTTCCTTAACTAAATACTAAAATCATATTGCTTTTGGCCAATCTAACATTTTTATCTTCTCGAGTTTTTTAGTGTTAATCAGAAAAAGCTATTAACATATTTTACTAAATAATTCTTATAATAATCTTAATTTATTTTTTAAAATTTTCATTAGGACCAAAGTCAAAACCAAAATCCACTAAACCCTTAAACACGCCAGAACCAATCTATATAAACAAAAAAGTAATATATACTTTTCGAGCTAAATATTTTAAGATTATAGGATTTCTGAGCTTAACTCCGTACAAATTAACCTAAACCATTCTAAAATAAAACAATCATATTTATTTATTATCCTAAAATTGTCATCTATAAATTTTATTGATATTTTTAGATTAATTTTTTTTCTGAAGTTTGACTTAGATTTTATATATATATATAGCTTTAGTGGTGATAAAGGCTTAAAAACTTTATAAGATATCCTAAAATACATTTTACTACATAGATTTAAGGGAGAATTGCCAAGTGTGACTCAAAACTTGGAGTCAAACCCAAAAGAATACCCCAACTTGGGTCAAAGGCAAAAGTAACCTAAAAGGCTATTGAAATTACAACTATCCCCTTGTGAACAAACAAAAAAACGGTATTTTTTTTATGTTTCTACCCCTCGAAAGTCGTCTGTTCAGACGACTTTCAGTTAAGTCGTCTGAACAGTTATTCTTAAACATAATTTAAAAATTTTGTAAAAAATATTTTGATAAGTGAAAAATGGGAATTATGTAATTAACATATGTATTAAGAGATATAAATTAAGATATAACAAATTTCAATTGTTTTCAGCATAGATGAGTGAAAGTAGTGAGTCATGATATTCTTTAGTTTAACTTTCATCAACATATGTTGTAGTATTGTATATGTTCTTAGGGTTAGATTTCGGAAAACATTAAAACCGTTTTTGAAAAATTTAAAAATTACATAAGCGTGTTCATTTCTGTGTATAGTAAACACTATTGAAGTATAATTTGATTTTATAACGTGGTTAGTTAGTTAATTTAGTCATTTTAGTTTAGGGGTTCATTTTAGGGTCTGGGACGACTTAATATTTAGTCTTCTGTAAACAGACGACTAAATATTTAGTCTTCTGATGTACATTATGAGCCAGAATAAGTCGTCTAAACCGGACCAAACCTTAAATTTTACCAACGTACTTTTAAAGCTAACCGGATTATTTACCCAATATATAAGGTGATTTTTTTTTGTTCATTTTTTGCGAAATTTAGAAACCCTAACCTAACAGTTCTCTCTCACCGGCGATATCAAAGGCGATTTGAATTCCCACTATTTCCGAACAAAACATCGTCCTCAACGTCGGCTATCTATCTCACTTCATTCTCACCGTTCTCGCCGCCGCTTCTTGTAACCCTAGCGCCGCCGCTTCCTCTAAACCCTAGCGCCGCCGCTTCCACTATTTCCGAACAAACCGTCGCCCTCAACGTCGGCTATCTATCTCACTTCATTCTCACCGTTCTCGCCGCCGCTTCTTCTAACCCTAGCGCCGCCGCTTCCTCTAAACCCTAGCCCCGCCGCTTCCACTATTTCCGAACAAACCGTCGCCCTCTCCACCGTGCTCACCAACACTATCTCACCGCCGCTTCCTCTAAACACTAGCGCCGCCGCTTCTTCTAAACCCTAGCGCCGCCGCTTCTTCTCTGTAAACCGTAGCGCCGTTTCTCTGTAAACCCTAACGCCGGTAAGTCATCAATCTCGAGGAAAAGATGAACATAAAACGTTGTCTCTATCAATTTACTCATTCTCACCGTTTCACGTTTATTTTTTCAGATCTATAACCGCAATGACGAGTACTCCTTCTGCTACTAATCAGGTCCGCTTAATTTTTCTACTGGAAGACTTGTAATTTAAGTCGTCTACTAAGTCGTCCAGTTGGACGACTTTCCAGACGACTTATATCTAAGTCGTCTACTAAGTCGTCTGGAGTTACAATTAAGGCGTGATTGATTTAGCTTGTGTTCTGACTTTTCTGTGTATTCTTGTTAGATTTAGCTTGTTTAGCTTATCTCTATTGTTGTCTTTGATTATTTTGCAGACAAAAAGGATGGATATTCCAGAACTCCCCCGTAGGTTATACACATTAGGGGAAGAGCCAGAAGCCCACAATAGCATTTCGTATCATACGGATAATAACAAGTTGCATACTGCTCTTAGGGAAGCTCTTACAGATGAAGAATTTGAAGAGCTCAAGGAGTCGAGTTTGGGAGTTTTCATCAAGTTCAAGGAGCAGGGATTTGGTTGGGCTTCAAGGCTGGTTCACTACATGCTCAGTTTCAAGCTGGACATTAAGAAGAAGTATGAGATGTGGTCTCTCGTTGGTCCAGAACCTTTGAGGTTTTCACTGTTAGAGTTTGAAAACCTCACTGGTCTAAACTGTGAGTACATCGAGGACCTTGAGACACCAAAATGTGAAGTTACCAAAGAGATGGTTTCTTTTTGGGCGATGCTGGGAGTTCATCTGGAAGCTGGGCCAACTACTGATCAGATAATAGCAGCACTGAAGAGATGCGAGGATTGGTCCACGGAAGATCGCAAGCGGCTCGCGTACCTTTCCATCTTCACTGGATTCATTGAAGGGAGAAAGTTTTCAACCGCTACACGATCTAGTCTGGCAAGACTAGTGATGGATTTAGAACGGTTTGAGAATTATCCATGGGGGAGAGTCGCGTTTAAGGTGCTGATGGACTCTTTGTGGAACAAAGATATTACTGGCTGTTACACCGTGGATGAGTTTATACAAGTTCTTCAGGTCTGGGTGTACACAGCTATGCCGGAATTGGGTGCTAGTATTGGTGGTCCCAGAGGAAACAGTCCGTCTCCACCGATACTGGCTTACGGGGGCAGCAGAGGCCGCAGATCAATGAAAGAAGCTATCTTGAGACAGGTATCTACTTAATTAAGTCGTCTGGAAGGTCTTCCAGCTGGACGACTTAGTAGACGACTATATATAAGTCGTCTGGAAGGTCTTCCAGCTGGACGACTTAGTAGACGACTATATATAAGTCGTCTGGAAGGTCTTCCAGCTGGACGACCTTCCAGACGACTTATAATTAAGTCGTCTATTTAGTCTTTTTTTCAAATATCTAACTCGATTCTTCTATTTACTGCAGACCCGCGTGATCAACTTTGTTGAGAAGGACATTAGTGAAATGTGGCCAAAATGGGACTCTGAGGTTGAGGACGTGCCCGCGGAGAACATCATTAAAGTCATGTATGATCGGAGACCGTGGAAGTGGACCAAGGATTGCTGGGAAGTCACTGGTACTAAGAAAACCAAAGAGATAGAGATGGTTGTGGTGGAGGAGGAGGAAGACAATCCAAGACCTCTGAAGAAAGCTTGTAAAGGGGCTCCTAAAGAGGCTCCTACAGAGGCTGCTAAAGAGGCTCGTAAAGAGGCTCCTACAGAGGCTAGTGAAGAGACTAGAGAAGAGGCTAGTTGGGTGACTAGAGAGGAGTTGGAAAATATGTTCAAGGACGTAGTTGACAGCATGAAAGAAAGGGTAGTTGACTGCATGAAAGAAGGGTTTAGGAAGTGCATCAAGGAATTAGGAAGTTGTCCGATAGGGTGGAAGCTGTGGAGAAGAAGGTTGGTGTCACCAATCAGGCTACCCCTCAAGCCAAACAAACCGGAGTTAGTAACAAACAGCCTACACCTCTAACCAATCAGACAACCCCTCAAGAGAAACAGCCTACTCCTCAAGAGAAACAACCTACTCCTCAAACCAAACAGCCTACTCCTCAACAGAAACAGCCTACTCAAAAGAAACAGCCTACTCCTCAACAGAAACAGCCTACTCCTCAAACCAAAAAGCCTACTCCTCAAACCAAAAAGCCTACTCCTCAAACCAAAAAGCCTACTCCTCAAAAGAAACAACCTACCCCTCAAGCCAAACAATCCGAGGTTAGTATCAAATCCTCTCCCAACAAGAATTAAGTCGTCCAAGGTTAACTAGTTTTCCAGACGACTTAAATGTAAGTTGTCTGGACGACTAGTTGACCCTGGACGACTTAAATGTAAGTTGTCTGGACGACTAGTTGACCATGGACGACTTAAAATTAAGTCGTCCATGGTCAACTAGACGTCCAGACAACTTTTATTTAAGTCGTCCCAGGGTTAACTAGTGTGCAACTTTTATTGCAGAGAGAAATTCGCGATGAGACGAACGCGGGAAATAAGATCTTGCCGGATAAAGCAGATGGTGTCTCCTCCAAAGAGATTGTTGCTGTCACTTCCACTGACCAACCGAGCGTCGCTTCCACCGATCAACAACCGAGCGTCGCTTCCACCGATCAACAACCGAGCATCGCTTCCACCGTACAACAACCGAGCGTCGCTTCCACCGTACAAGAACCGAGCCTGGTTGTATTGGACAAAATAGCTCCCACTGCTTCTGTGCGTGCAAGGAGTGAACGAGCGAAGAAACCTTCTCCCACGCAGATATCTCCTTATACGGCAGAGAAAAATAAAGATAAAGTGGCAGCCTATAATCCATTTCAGCCAGTAAACAGACCTAAGTTGAAGGAACTCGCTGGTTGGTTGAAAACTGATCCATAAGTGATTGCTTTACCCATAATAGCTTGATTTAGTCTACCAAAACTGATTATTTCTGATCCGTAAGTGATTGCTTTTTTGTTTGCAGTCATTATTTCACTAAGCATGATGAAAAACCACGTACATCACGAACTTGGTGGTATCACATCCTCCGGACTGCCAGAGAATGGCTGGAAGACTGCGTAAGTCTTCTGCTTATCTTGTATCTTTGTCGTCTGGACTTAAATATAGGTCGTCTGGAAAGTCGTCTACAAAGTCGTCCAAGTAGACGACTTTCCAGACGACTTATCTTTAAGTCGTCTGGTAAATATAAGTCGTCTGGAAAGTCGTCTACAAAGTTGTCCAAGTAGACTACTTTCCAGTCGACTTATCTTTAAGTCGTCTGGTAAATATAAGTCGTCTGGAAAGTCGTCTACAAAGTTGTCCAAGTAGACTACTTTCCAGACGACTTATATTTACCAGACGACTTAAAGATAAGTCGTCTGGAAAGTCGTCTACAAAGTCGTCCAAGTAGACGACTTACTGATAAGTCGTCTGGAAAGTCGTCCACGTAGACGACTTTCCAGACGACTTATATTTAAGTCGTTTGGTATCTTCTAACTTGTATTATTTTATATGCAGCATATAGATGCTTGGATTAATGTGCTGAGGCAGAGGTATCAGGAGAACCCACGAGCTTTCAGAAGCGAGCGAATGTGCTTCCTGGATCACAACTTTTCCCAGTCTTGGAGAGACCAGTATGAGTTCTTCAAATTATCCGTACCCGATCACAAAGGTTTAGGAAGAGCTCTACCTGGTGGGGCGTGGAATTTTTATGACGGATCAATACCTTCATTTTGCCAATCAAAGAAGGTGTGGGGGGAGGACATTGATGATATCTATGCGCCAGTGAACTTGAAGAACGCTCATTGGGTTGCTATTTGGATATCGATCCCTAAGAGGCACATAGTCGTCTGGGACAGCATACCTTCAGCTACGGCAGCAGAAGCATGGGATGAGATAATGCAGCCTTTTCTCGAGATGGTCCCTTATCTGCTTGTTGAGTGCGCTGCCACCGACGAAATACGGGTCAAATACGGGTTGGAGCCATACACATATGAGAGACAAGATGTACCCACGGCCAACAATGGTGATTGTGGCGTGTACGCTCTAAAGTACATTGAATGTCATGCTCTTGGGGTCCCCTTTAACTCTAAAGACTTTGCTAGGGCCAACGCGAAGAATATGAGGGATAAAATGGCGGTGGATATATGGACGGAGCTTCTTGATCAGCATTTGAAAGAAAATGTGGATGGTGATATGTTCGTGGGCATGTATGATTAGATTCGTGGGCATGTATGTTATTGTAATGTTTATCAAGCAATGTATTGTTATGTTGTGGCTGAATCAGATTAGTGTAAAAGATATTACATTTAAACTTTTAAAGCTTTTATGATTTTGACTAAGCTTTTAAAGCATGGGATGAGATAAAGCTTTTATGATTTTGGTTAGTTTGTTCAAACAAAACCTTACCGAATTAAACTAACGAAAATTCGGTCTACAAATATTAGAAAATAAAGTCGTCTAGAAGGTCTTCCAGCTGGACGACTTACAAATAAGTCGTCTGGAAGGTCTTCCAGCTTGCCTGTTACAGACGACTTATTTGTAAGTCGTCTACTTGGACGACTTTGTAGATGACTTTATTTTCTAATATTTGTAGACGACTTTAAATTCTTTTTAATATATTAATTTCGATTAGTAATTTGAAAAGTTTATTAGGAATGTGAAAAGACATGACTCTTCGATCACATCCTCTTCTATATAAACTGTATAGTTAACAGATTTCATCTCTTACTATCATCTCTCTTCTTCTCCAATTTAGTCTCTCCCAATATTAGCTAAGTAAGTAGATCTATCCTTTTTCTTTGTATCCGTTTTATGTAAATTTTATTTAGATCTATCCGTTTGATGTAAATTTTCTTTATTTAGATCTAGTCGATACCGAAATGGTTTATAACCCATATTGATCTTGCTAGGGTTCTAATAATTTCGATCTATTAACATCCAGATCAAAATCTCAGTATGGCATTCAACAAAGACCTTAAACTCAAGGCTCCCATGGTTGAAGATTATGGTTCTTCTCTAGAAGAGGCATTCAACAAGGGAGTTGAGGCGACCACTGAGCATTACCGAGCCAAGCTCTTTATTTACAAGCAACTAAATGATGCCATCGCCAAGAAACATGTTGAAGAGCTTGAAGTCTCGCGCATACAAGGTAAGCTGGAACTCATGAATGAACTTTTCAAGAAGAACCCATTTAGCAAAGAGAAGCGGCTAGATTTCAAACTTGTGCGCGCAGAGGCCAAGGTGGCTGATGTTCAGATTCCTTACATCGATTGGTACAAGTTGAATGAGCCACAGATGTTTGATTAACGTCTTTGCTTTCTTAATCTCTTCAAGTTTAAAACATTTAATGTTTTTTATATTATGGTTATGTCTTTTGAAACTTATTTTCTGGTTTTTCAAACCAGTTTTCCTTTGATCTTGGTTTTATATTATGTGATTCTTATTGTCACAGCTTATAATTGTCTTTCATGTTTTGGTGAGATGAATATGAATTATAAGTCGTCCAGAACAATTATAAGTCGTCCAGAACAATTATAAGTCGTCCAGAACAATTATAAGTCGTCCAGAACAATTATAAGTCGTCCAGAACAATTATAAGTCATCCAGAACAATTATAAGTCGTCCAGAACAATTATAAGTCGTCCAGAACAATGACGTAACAAAGATCTACATTTTGGAACCCCGGTGGGACGCACGGGTCAAAATCTAGTAATATGTTATCTCTCAGTAGAAGGTAGTCTAAAAATAAAATACACTGGACGACTTAGTAGAAGGTCGTCTAAAAATAAAATACACTGGACGACTTAGTAGAAGGTCGTCTAAAAATAAAATACACTGGACGACTTAGTAGAAGGTCGTCTAAATATAAAATACGCTGGAGGACTTAGTAGAAGGTCTTCTGGACGACTTACTTGAAGGTTATCTGGTAGACGAAACACTGGACGACTTATATATAAGTCGTCTGGACGGGTAATCAAGACTGGACGACTTAAATTTAGGTTGTCTGGACAACTAATCAACTGGTTGTGTACATTGTGGTTTCGTATGGCCAGTTTCCTTGCAGTTTGAGCATCTCCTTGCCCTGTGTTTCTTCCTGGGTTTGTGTCCTCTCATCCTAGATAGCTCCAACCAAGATTGCCATCTTGATTTCTTCTGTCTCCCCGGACCACGCTTTACGTCTGGAGGAAAGCATTCTCGTTCCTCAATATGTTGTGACACGATAGGATATATATTCTCTGAGTATCCTGCATACAAATAATTCTTTGAGTACTCTGGACATACAAGTGTGGAGATATGCAAACGAATATGTGTTCCAGCAGCTATAGCATGAGAGCAAGGTATTTTCTCCACTCCATAGACACCACAATCACACTTTGCATGTTCCAAATCAACCACACAGTCCATTTTGCCACCTTTGACAAAAAATCGCCATCCATCAATTGGTTGGACCGTCATCGTATCCGCTATCTCTGTTCGAACAGCAAGCAAGTATTCAACACCCCAGCTATGTTGAGTTGTGAGACTCAATGTATCTTGTCTCCTTTTCCAATACCATTTTCCTAACTTCTGCCTTATGAACTCCAGCAGGAACGGAATCGGAAATCCTCTTGCTCGCTTCAGTGCGGAATTAATAAATTCAGCGATGTTGCTAGTTTTTATGTTGTACCTGTTCCCCTTACAATAAACCCTTGACCATAGGCTGGCGTCGGCATTCTCCAAATACGTTGCAAGTTCCGGGTTTGCACTCCGTATCTCAGCCATGTACCGGTCAAAATCGTAAACCGTGTGAGCATAAGCAGCCCCTTTCACCAAGTACATGAGATGTTTCCCTTTAAACTTTTTGACAATGTTATCTTGAAGGTGATAATAACATATTCCTCGAGTTGCCCAAGGAAACACCTTATCACACGCACTTTTAATGGCCGCGTGCCGGTCGGAGACTATCACCAGAGGCTTGTCATGAGATATACAACTAGCCAATTTTGTGAAAAACCATTACCAAGAAGGTTCATCTTCAGCATCCACGATCCCAAAAGCCAATGGGAATATCTGAAAATTGCCATCTTGTGCGTCTGCAACTAACATAACACCTCCATACTTTCCACTTAGGTGAGTTCCATCCACCACAATGACCCTTCTCTGATACTTAAAACCTTTTATAGAAGCTCCAAAAGAGAGAAATAGATACTTAAATCTTTTCATAGAATCAAGTTCTATAGCCGTGATAGAATCAGGATTTGCAATGGAGATTTGCTCGAGATATGATGCCAGACGCGAATACCCTTCTTCTGCTGATCCTCTCACCAATGTTTGTGCATATAACAGTGCTCTGTATGAAGTGGTGTAATCAAACTCCATGCCAAACATGTTCCTCATTGCATCAGTGATATGCTGTGGAGTTATCCCATCAATGATTCCAACACGATCAATGAAAAGACTACCAACATACTTCGGAGTATAGTGTCTCCGCTGAGCGATTCGGTCTCCCACTGAGCATAAATGTTTTTCCACATACTTTGTTACCCAAAACGTGTTTGTCCCATGTTTCACACTCGCTCTGATCTTCCATCGACAACCGCTAACCCGACATGTTGCCACAAGGAGAGTTTTCGTTGATTTGTATATTCTCAAAGAAAACCTACCCCTCACTGCTGCCAACCGCAGCTCTGAAAGCAGTGCATCCTTGCTAACAAAACTCTGGTTGACATAGATACTGGTACCATCCGATTTTCCTCCTTCAATAGCATTTGTCTTAGCATATGTCTTTTCGATTTCTTCAAAACAAATATTATCATCATCTTCCTCGTCCTCATCTTGAATCTTTCCATAAAGACTGTAATCCCCACCATTCTGATCCGTTTCACCAACAATAGAGTTATCAGCATCCTCCTCCCCATTTTCCTCCTCCCCATCTTGATTTTCATCTTCAACAAACTCATTATCACCAACATCTTCTTCCCATTCATCAGCTTCATCATTATCACCAACATCTTCTTCCCATTCAGCAGCTTCATCATCACCAACATCTTCTTCCCATTCACCAACTTCATCATTATCCCTTTTCTCTGAAACCGTTTCCACCTTGCTGCGGCTTGATACACAAAGACATACTCTATGCGTTTTGAGTATCTCGAGCAAGTTTCGAACTTGTCTATTACTTGTAACATGAATGGGAGGACTGCCTGGAGCCATCATCATTTCTGCTGGTAATGAGTAGCTAATCTCCACAGTCACTGTTCTCATGTCCAGGTTATAATCTTCTTGAGCCATTGCAACAAGTTCAGCATGTGTTGAATCTTCATTCAATAAAAACAATTTTGCTCCTTTGAGATCATCAACCACAAAATCCCAACGGCAATCTCTCAACAACCATTCTCCATAAACTGCATGTAACTGACAAATCATCTGCAAATATTCAAAATAAAACACATTAGTAAATATAGAGAAAATGAAGAAGTTCAATAAACATTGCCGCAGACGACTTCGAAATAAGTCGTCCAGAAGACTTAAAGGTAAGTCGTCTAAAGAGGTCACTTTTGCAATTTAAAATTAAATGGGACGACTTAATTCTAAGTCGTCCGGCTTTGTTTGTTAAAAAAAAACTCCAGACGACTTATATATAAGTCGTCTACCAGAAACGGGCTAGTTTTGCATTTGAACGACTCGTGTCAGATCTTTGACTATTTCTGGACGACTTATAATTCAGTCGTCTCTGGGAAAGTTAAAATTTCAATATTTTATTCAAACTAGACGACTTACATGTAAGTCGTCTTAGGTTAGTTTTGTAATTGAAAAATAAAACTTGAAATTTAACTTTCTCCAGACGACTTAATTGAAAGTCGTCCAGCTAGACGACCTAATTTAAGGTCGTCCGGGATAAGCAAGGTTTGACCAGAAAATTGGGAAAAATTCTGGACGACTTTGCTTTCCCCGGACGACTTTAAATTAAGTCTTCTGTCAGGACGACTTTATATTATGTCGTCTGGTAAAAGTTAAACGATGAAGTTTTATTTTTCAATTACAAAACTAACCTAAGACGACTTACACGTAAGTCGTCTAGTTTAATAAAATATTGAAATTTTAACTTTCCCAGAGACGACTGAATTATAAGTCGTCCAGAAATAGTCAAAGATCTAACACGATTCGGTCAAATGCAAAACTAGCCCGTTTCTCGTAGACGACTTATATATAAGTCGTCTGGAGTTTTTTTTTTAACAAACAAAGCCGGACGACTTAGTTTAAGTCGTCCGTTTGACCAGAAGACTTATCAGTAAGTCTTCTACATACAGATGACTTACTAGTAAGTCTTCTACGCGAACAGATCTTGAAAAAAATTCAAATTCGTACCTTAAACTAGGTGAGATGACTTCGTTTGCACACAGGATCTTCTCCAACCACCCAGAACCTCAAACGAAAGCAACCGTAAGTCAAAACGAAAGAAATATGGCTCTGTCAACCATAAAATATTTTGAATCAAAAGCTTGAGTTTTTTGGATGAATATGGAGAGAAAGTGAAAGAAATGTTGTTTTTAGTTCATAACAATTGAAACAGAGAGAGTGTAAAGAGATTTACGTGCATTAAAGGGCATTAAAAGCTCCAAACAGTTAGTACAAGGTTGTTGAACTATTCATGGTAGTGGCACTGTTGTAAATAATTGAAGAAGATGAGGTTGAGACAGTAAAGAAGCCATTTTCGAAAAAAAAAAAATTAATGGCATTTTCGTAGATAAAATGCAGGTGTGGGGTGAAAATCTCAAAAAAAAAATGATTCAAAAGAAAAGGTTAGTTTTCTGTTTGACTCCAAGTTTTGAGTTACTTTTGCAAAAAGCCCTAGATTTAATGTTTATTATTTATTAATTTATATGCGTTTTGGATATATTTTTGAAATTTTTGCTTCTAAATTAATTTGGATTGATTAAAACTTATTAACAAAATTAAATTTTGATTTAGTTTTGATCAATTTTTGTTTTGCTGTAGAATATTAAATGTTTGGTTTTCTATTGAAATGGTTAAGCTTAGCTTGATATTTACAGCCTTATTATATACACACATTTAACCATCAATATTGGCTGACAAGAAAAAACCATCAATATTGTATTTTTATATACGTACAATTTTTGAATATATATAGAGAAGGACAAACAATTTAAATATTTTTAAATCTTGTGGACCTATTATTCATAAATAAATTTAACTTATACTGAATTTTTTTTAATTAAGTTTTATACTAAACCTAAGTGTACTACTCATGAATGAGATGAAACATAATCTTTACATATAATTGGATTACATTTTCTAATTCCAAAAGCATTTAGATATTTTCTCTTTTGATAAGATTTTATTCTTTCTGTAGGGGTCATATTGAGAATTGATTTTTTTTTTTTTCATTCAGAAGAAGTTAAATTTCGAAACTGCGCCCATCTCAAGACATGATCTTCCTCGATAGAGAAATTGCTTCATAATGATTTAGTGAAGGCAATAGCTCTCAAAGCTTTCATCATTTTGAAAAAATTAACGATGTTTTTTGTTACTTTAATTCCTCAAAGCAGTCCTCAATTTTATATTTTAATAGGTTTCTTCCTTATTTTATAGCTTCCTAGTAGAATGGAATCTGTGTTTATATCAGACACTTCTCCGGAGCCATTAGAGTCGTCGCTGTTTTCTTTCTAATTAAATGGTTTGTTGCTTTACAAACAGCTTCCACGAGGGACTGAGTAGATGACCCTTTAGTTCATTTCAGTTCGAATAAAGAGGTTTTTGGTACATAATTAAAGGATTTAATAGCACCAAAAGAGTAAATATCTCTACATAACTAAAAAAATATCGTTGATATGTGAAGAGCTCGTGCATATAAGGTGAAGGCCAAAAACAAACACAAACAAAGAGGCAGCAGATAGAACTTTGTGATGTTTTATTAAAACGACACGGTATGATGTCTTCCAGGGTATAGCACCTCGTAAAATCACAACCTGAAGATCTCTTCGGTATAATGTCAACAGAAGCACCTTGATCAGGAGCAATCAAGTGAGGATGGTAGCTGTTAGCTCAGTGATCAGCTAGGGGGTGTTAAGATAAATTGGAATTACATAAGATATTTAACAGTAATGCATTATACATATGAAGACAATCTATATATTTTAAAAATTGATTGGTTTACAAAATTATACAACCATATTGTGAAAATTTAATCCAATAAGGCCAGAAACCTTTTTTATCAGTACCTCGCTTAGTCAATCAAATCTTGTTTCGTAACACCCCAACGTTTCTTTCTTTATGCGTAACAAACATCCTCACATGAATTGTAGCAGTCTTGCTCTTCCTGCAAAGAAAAAAAAAAAGGTCACATGAAAGTTAGGAAAGCAAAATTAAAAGTTGCTTTACAATGTAAACTGACGCAAAGATGTTTTTACCTTATTCTCATAGATCACTAACATGAGACAGAAAGTGCTTCACTTTTCTTGTTAAGGTTCATAGCAATAACATTAGCCTCCTTAGATACATTTGTTAGGTCAACAACACCATACCTTAAGAAAAATAGAACTAATACACTGTTAATATTTGATCCAAAAAATATATTACTATAAATGGTTCATTCTCTATTCAGTATTCATAGAGGGTTCATCAAATGGTAAGATAAACTGAAACAGGGAGAGAACTTGGTAATGAAAAAAAAACAGACCTCCGATGATCATCGCGGACTTTACAGTGGCGAGGGCTAAAACTTCTGGGAAATCAGTCAACAACGGATACCGATTATGATTTGTCTCTTACGATCATCTGGTATCTCGGAGCACTGAATCTGCAACAACACGAAAAAAAGAATAAAACTTTGGGTTAAATGAAAACCGAATACATTTTTCATAAAAAAGTGGGAGATGCAACGATCGGCAAGGAACACATTTATAGTCGGAGCTTCAACCTGTTACCTTGGATTTATGGGAGAGGTTGGGGGAGTGGTGCAAACGTTGTTAGTGGTAAGATTAATGTATCAGATGAAGGATAAGCAAAGCCGTTACAGATTTGTAGATTTGGAGATGCACTACAAGAAATGCAGCCATAACGACTAGGCATTACGTCTACAGAGTTTCCGTCATAATTTTACGTCGACATTACTTCTATGTTACGATGAAATCTTTTATCGTCGAAAAGAAGTCGTAAATTACGACGAATGAGTTCGTCATAAAACAGAGGTACAATTACGTCGTTCTTACGACGACAACTATAAGTCGTCATAATGTTGATGTTATGTTACGACTAAATAACATCAAAAGTTTTGCATCTATTAACAACTAAGTTACGAGAATTTTAGAGGGTTGGTGAGGAACACGTGATAAATGTTTGTATGTACAGTTGTTAATTGGTAGTAAATTTTCTGAAGTAACAAATGGGTTGCAACATTCTCACCTACAAAATTCGAAAATTTCTTATAAATATGTTCTACTCTATCATCCTAAAGATGCACAAAAAACAAAAACTGAGAAAAAATGTCTCATGGTGGCAATATCTACGAGCTCTGGAGTTGGATGTATGCACATAAAAACTCTGCAGGAGTAGTGACAGACTAATTTCTCAACGGGACAGAGATATTCATGTACAGGCCGGAAAACACCTATCACGCATGAAACATGTAAAATGTTCTTTCCCTGTCGTAAGTACAAGAATACCAAGTTAAAGCGGTTTGGGAACATTTAGCAAATAGAGGATTTACCTCACATTACTACATTTAGTTCCACATTAGTAGGAATGAAGCTAGTAGTAGTACTCACTTTTAAGATGGTGGTAATAGCGAAGAAACGAGTAATTTTCATCCTGAGAGTAGTTAATCTCAGGAGGATCATGTGGTAGATCATAATAGGATGCATGACATGGTTATAATTGCATTTCGTGAAACAACCTCAGTAGTTACTGCAGAAGTAGAAAATGTAGAGGAACCTAACTTGGAAGCGAAAAGGTTATATGAAATGCTAGACGCAACTAATCAGCCAATTTATGAATGTTGTAGAGAAGATATTTCTAAATTGTCATTCACAGCTAGGATGATGAATATCAAAACTGATCATAACTTACTTAAAAGTTTGTATGGATGCATGGGCTGAGTTGTTTAAAGAGTATTTGCCTGAAGATAATTAGTCTGCTGAATCTAATTATGAGATTCAGAAACTGGTTCATAGTCTTGGCTTACCTTCGGACATGATAGATGCGTGTATAGAAAAATGTATGATCTACTGGAGGAAAGATGGGGATTTGTTGGAGTGTCGTTTTTTTCAAGAAGCCCCAATTTAAACCGCAAGGACCTGGACGGAATAGGGTACCATACCAGCGGATGTGGGACTTACCTATTCCCGATAGGCTGAATAGATTATATCAATCTCAAAAGACTGCAGCAGTGATGAGATGACATGCAGAACATACTTAGAAGAAAGGCGAGATCAATCATCCCTCAGATGAAACAGTGTGGAAACACTTGAATCCGCTACACCCTGATTTTCCAAGCAACATTCGCAATGTTTATCTAGGATTGTGCACAAATGGCTTTAGTTCTTTTGGAATATCTGGAAGACAATACTCACTTTGACCAGTCATCCTGACGCCTTACAACCTTCCACCACAGATGTGTATGGAAAGGGAATTCATTTTCATGAGTATATTGATACATGGGCCTAAGCATCCGAAGGTCGCTCGATGTTTTCTACAGCCTTTGATAGAAGAATTGAAGGAATTGTTGTCAACAGGGATGCAGACATATGATTGTTCAACGAGAAGAAACTTTACAATGCGAGCAGTTCTTCTGTGGACCATCAGTGACTTTCATGCATATGGATGTTATCAGGTTAGACGACGCATGGGAGGCTAACTTGTCCTTATTGTATGGGAAGACCAGACAAATTTCAGCTAAAGAATGGTAGGAAGACGTCTTGGTTTGATTGTCATCGAAGATTTCTTCCCATTAACCATCCGTACCGAAGGAACAAGACATTATTTCGGTCAAAAAGGGTTGTACGGGACACCACTCCACCATATTTATCAGGAGAAGAAATCGAGAAGGATATTGATTACTATGGTGCACAAGAAACAGTCCGCAAAGGGGGTACTTGGCATACTCCAGCAAATATGGCTGATGGTTACGGGACACAACATAATTGGCACAATAAAAGTATATTTTGGGAACTTTCATACTGGAAGGATCTTTTTCTGTGACATAATCTTGATGTGATGCATATAGAGAAGAACTTCTTTGACAACATCATCAATACATTACTCAACGTCCCCGGTAGAACAAAAGATAACAACTCAAGGTTGGACTTGCCTGCATTATGTGCTAGGAGTGAGCTGCATATTAAAACAATGGTCAAATTCCGGTTCCCATTTTTAGATTGTCAGCAGAAGCGAAGGCGGCGTTGTTCAAGTGAGTGGCATCAGATGTGAAGTTTTCTGATGGGTACATTTCAAATCTATCAAGATGTGTTGAGCAGGAGCAAAAGTTTTCAGGGATGAAGAATCATGACTGTCATGTGTTTATGCAACAACTACTACCATTTTCATTTGCGGAGTTGCTTCCAAAAAATGTTCACGAAGCACTTTCAGGTAACAAACTAATTCTTTCAATTTTTGTAGAACAAAATTATTACTAATTACTTGTACAATACTTGCAGGCATTGGAGCCTTTTTCAGAGATCTTAGCACACGTACCTTAACTGGAGATGTCATCAGACAACTTGATAAGAATATCCCTATCTTAATGTGCAATTTTGAGAAAATTTACCCTCCGTCATTTTTTGACGTGGTGGAACATCTTGTTGTCCACCTCCCGTATGAGGTATTGCTTCGTGGACTTGTTCATAACGGATGTATGTATCCTTAAGAGCGATCCATGAAACACTTGAAAGGAAAAGCTAAAAATCTTGCAAGTGTGGAAGGTTCAATAGTTGCTGGGAGTTTGACTGAGGAAACATCTCACTTCACGTCGTACTACTTTGGGTCATAAGTCCGGACACGGAAAAGGTCTCCAAGCAGATATAATGATGGTGGTGTTATGCCGACATATGTTGTACCAGGTGTTCCAAACATCTTTTGTTAGATTGGACGTCTAGATGGGAAACTGAAAGAAGTTTGGTGGTCGAGTACACAAGACGCTCACAGTGCACACACATATATATATATTCTTTAACTGCGATGAGATGAAGTCATTTGAAAGGTTATTTAATTTTTTCTGGTATGAAACTTTACACTTTGTAACATTATTTCAATACTGACTTAATGATCTTTTGCAAAACAGCGAGTTCGTTGCCCAGGTTAAAGAAGCTCTACCAAGAATATCAACAAATGAACTTAACAGAAGAAAAGAGCAACACTTTATGAAGTGGCTAAAAAGACAGGTATATATAATTAATTATGTTTGTAATTTTAGTTTAAATAAATATTAATGAAGTTATATATAATTACAGGTTGATTATTATGATCCATTTTATCCTCCGTAGTTTCACGAATTTATACAAGGTCTTGTCGCTAAGGTCACCATAGCACCTATGTATTTCATACGAGGCTACAGTTTTTACACTTACGAGTATGGAAGTCACGAGCAACAATGAACTATGGAATATGTGTAAAAGGTGAAACAGATTTCTATGGAATCTTACAAGAGATCATCGAAGTAAAATTCCATGGTTTTAGTGTAGATGAAATGCATCCTCTTCAAATGTGATTGGTTCGACCCCACCGTCAATAGAGGTGTTCGGTATAGCAAGTTTGGAGTTGTGGATCTCAATGTTGCACGGAGGTACAACAAATTTGAGCCCTACATATTGACATCTCAAGCAAATCAAGTTTGTTTTATTCCATATCCGAGGATCAGACAATCCGGAATATTTTGGTTAGTGATGAACAACCGCCTTTGCAAGAAGATTACAAAAATGTTGTGGAAGTACCTGAACAGCCTACAGAATCAATCTTACTTGTTGATCCGCAAACCTGGTATATGAAGATCTTCTAGACGATATAACGGACGACGACAACCAAGATGAATTTGAAGAAAGTGATGCCCCTAGTGATGAGCCGAGTGATGGTTTTAAAGACGAGTGAATTTCATTATGTTATATTTCTTAATTATGTAACAACTCTATGTGTCATTATATTGTTAGACTCATTCTTTTCATTATCTTACTTATGTATGAAATTAATGTTTAGGAAAAAAAATTCACGTTAAAACGAGTTATGAGACTTTGTGGTTTGGAGCTTAGAAGTGTAAAATGTATATATAACTTAAGAAGTTTGTGGTTTGGGGTTTTGATTTTAGGATATAAACATGTATTGTCCCTGATTTGTCGTAATGGTCAAACGACCCTACGTCGTAATATTACTTCTACATTATGATGATTGCAAATACACACGGATCGTCCCAAATTCGCCGTAACACAAAAACACAGGTCATCCCTAACGTCGTACTGGTCAATCGAACTTACGTCGTCATAATATTACTTCTATATTACGACGAATCCTAAATTGGTATATTCAAAAATTTCATATAAATATGCACTACTCTCTCATTATAAAGATGCACAAGAAACTGATGGATATATTTCTCGTGTAGAGATTTATCACACGGCTGAAGATTTATTCCCCCCAAGAAACTGATGGAAATGCATGGTCACCAGAACAGTTCTTATCAACTCCGTGTAGTTTTTCCTCAGCTTCTCGAGCTTAATCTAGATCTCTCTTCTCACGAGGAACCGAGGAAAAGTTACGTGGAGTTGACAAGAACTGCTTTGGGACCATGCACTTCCTTCTGTTCTTCAGAAAATCAACCCTACTTCTACTTTATGAGGATTCCTAAATCACGGGTCGTCCCTAGGTCGTTGTAATGTTTAAAAACACGGGTCGTCCTTACCTAGTTGTAATGTTACGACGATGTTACGACGAATCCGAAAATCTTATATATAGTCGAACCCCATCGCGAGGAATCAGTTGCTCTTTAGTCTTTCTCTCTCTCTAGCATCGCTTTGCCTTCTCTCTAGGTACGATTTTTTTGTTGAGTTGAGGTGGTTAGTATAGGATATAATTAGATTAGGTTTGGAGTTAGTTTAAGTGGTTTTTAATTAACGGATTTAAATTGTTTTAAATAATAATTTAAATTTGTTTGTTGGGCCTGACTCGTTTCAACCAGTCAGATGTGGGTGGCCGAGGTTTCTAACGTTATTAAGCGATTCGTACGATTGGTAAGACCGTTCGAAATTGTTGCGTTTGCGGGATATTTGTGATTGGTTGACTATGAGATAATGCAGTAGGTTAATAACAAATTATCAATATTAACACATTTAAACGTTATAGAAATATCAAAAATATACTACTATAATAAAATATAATAAATATTAATATAATATAATTAATAACAATATTACAATTAGTTTAGATGAAAGTTATAATTTCAATAAAATTTATTTTGATGATTTATATTAAAACTCTTAAAAGAATATTTTATTTCATTTATATATGCATATTTATATAAAGTTTACATATTATTGTTTAAACATTATAATTAATAGTTTTGGTTTAAAGTTTTTATAATATAAAAATAATACAGTTAGTGAATTTAAAATTAAAATATAAAACTATATATTATTTTTTATATTTTAATTTTAAAATTTAAAGTAATATTATTTAAAAATATTCTTATATTTATTTATCCACCCGCAACCGCAAACGCTAGTGGGAACCAGATTTTGATTTTATATGATTTGGAGCGGTTTGAGGCGATTTGTAGCATTTTGTGTGATTTTTGCAAAACGCTAACAACCGATACCAACCGCAAAAACTGTGTTTGCGGGTGGTAGCAGAAAAACCAGTCGCACTTTTATCATTATGCCTGCTGGTGGTAGGAAGAGACTTAGGAATAAATCTACCTATCAGAGTACATTCCTGGGTGGGCAGGATGATCTGTCAGCTTCTAGCTCCGGTGGTGTATCCGCACCGTATTTTGTTCCTGAGAGAGAATCTCAGGGAAGATCACTGCAGACGACTCAGCTGTCTGTGCCTCCTTCTGCACCGTATGTACCTCCTGCACCGTATGTGCCTTCTCCAAAGCATCCGCACCATCCTCCGCAGCCTCAGCAACCTCCTCAAGATGTTTCCCTGTCTCTTGAAGCTACTCCAGCACCTGCTCCACCTGAGGGAAATCCAGAAGGTATTCATCCAGATTTGATGGTGCCACCGGATGCTCTGTATGCCAGGTTTACGGTCCAGGACCTGCTCCAAATGCCTGGTCGCGAAGGTTTATCCATCATCGACCCCGATCGACCAGCAAACACAGTTCGGTAATGAATTTTAATACATTTTTACTTATGTACAGATTAACTTTAATTCAGAATATCATATATATATATATATATATATATATATATATATTAATAATATATCTAATTTAATTGTCTGTCAAAATTTTGCAGGTTTCTGAAGGACAATGACTTTGGGCAATCCGTTTCAGAGACCATCAAATCATACTTCACTGAACTGCATCCGAACTGGAGTCTTACACCTGACTATGTTCGAAGGACTTGGTTCAAGAGTTTTGCGGTAAGTTTTAATTATTAAAATTTATTTTATCTATTTTGTTCCAAATTTATTTATTTTAGATATTAATTAATTAATTTTTTTGCAGCAAAAATAGAATTGGTATATTGCTGTCAACGAGAAAATTAAAAGGACTTTCAACCAAAAGGTGATGGAGCGCCTTAAGAACAATGTTGGCGACTGGAAAGAGAAGTGGAGGTTTCAGGGGGATGCTGCAAAACCGACGTACATCAGCGAGTACATTTGGACAGGCCTGAAGGCCTATTTGAATTTGCCTTGCAATATTCGCACGTCCAACAATTGCTCGGCGGCCCGGTTGATGCCTGATGCAGGCAATTTGCTGTTACCCCATACTTCTTGACAGATTCCACACACCGTAGTCGCCCTGAAGATGGTAAGTGTTAATTATTTCTTAATTTTTAATTTTTTTACTTAATAAATAGTTTAATTACTAATCCATAATTTTTTATAATTTGTGTATGTAGGCCGCTGAGAAAGGAGAAGCACCATCCCTTGCTTGCCTTTACAAGAAGACACACAACCATAAAGATGGCATGTTTCTGGATACTCGGGCAGAAAGGATCCACAATTGTCTCAAGAAAATCTGGATAGCGCACCGGTCCAGTTGTCGACCGTCAAGAAAGATAAAATTTTGAACAGGTAAATTAATCAGTCATAATTAAATTAAGATATGTTTATCTACATTTTTATATATTTTAATATATATATATATATGCTAATAATCAAATTGATTAATTAATTGAAGATTGTCCCGAATAAAAAGGGACGGA
>JAATWR010000169.1:0-50000 GCA_018703725.1 Brassica juncea
AGTACCAAGGCTATGTTCATTGGGTACTCTCCATCTCAAAAAGGCTACAAGTGTTATGATGAAAACTCAAGAAGAGTGGTGGTGTCTAAAGAGGTGAAGTTTGTGGTGGAAAGAGGATATTATGAGGAAAAGAATCAAGAAGATTTGAAGGATCTTACCTCAGATAGAGCATCTATCTTGAGAACCATCTTGGAAAACCTTTGGATCAATCTGAACCAAGGCCAACAAGGTGGAGGATGTCCACCAAGGAGTGTACCAGCTGCTGATGGAGTTCATACTCCCCACCTTGATCATGAGGGGGGAAGTGAACCAGAAGCTCTCAGCCAAGGAAGGGAAGAGAGCTCAAGAGGTCAAGAGAGTTCTGGCTCTCATGATCAAAGTGGTGATGAAGGTGTGGAGCCTAGAGATCATCAAGATGAGGCTGTAGCAAGTCAGCCAGAAGGAGTAGATTCTAGTGAAGATGCACAAGAAGAGGCGCCTGTCCAAGATGCACAAGAAGAGGCGCCTGTCCAAGGGCCTATGTTGAGAGAAGCACACAGATGAGGAGGGATCCTTCCAACTGGGTAAACACGAGAGTGTACTACAATGCCCAGGCTGTGGAGCATCCCTCTCAAGCTGTGTGCTCCTTTGCTAAATATCCAGAAGAACATCGTGTTTTTCAAGTGAGCTTGGATGAGAGTTATGTTCCAAGAAGCTATGAAGAGGCAATGCTAATACAAGAGTGGAGAGATTCAGTCAATGCTGAGGCTGATGCTATGATCAAGAATGATACATGGTATGAGAGTGCTTTGCGAAAAGGAAAGAAAGCTGTGTCTAGTAGATGGATCTTCACTCTCAAGTATCTTCCAAATGGGAAGATAGATAGGAAAAAGACAAGGCTGGTAGCAACGGGCTTTACTCAAACCTATGGAGAGGACTACATTGATGCATTGATGCATTGATCAAACTCTTCAAAGACAATGGTAACATTCTTGGGTATTCTCATTATGCATCCATGATTCCTAGAGCTATTGAGAGTCCCATTACCTTTCCTAGAACTGATAGAATGCTTAATACTCCGTCTAGGGTGCTAGAAATGTATATTCATCCTAAAACTGCTCATATTGCTCGGACTGATCATATGCATCCACCATCCAAAATTCTTGCTCACATTGCTAGTTCTCATGCCGTTAAGCCTTTGATAGTTGATTCTGGTGCATCTCATCATATGATAAGTGACACTAGACTTATTAAGAACATTGTTCCTGCTAATGGTAATGTCATGATAGACAATGGATCTAAGATACCTATTAGAGGAGTAGGTAGTCTTAAATTGTTCCATAAAGACAGTGAAGCTTTATATATGTCTGGATTCACTTCAAACTTATTATCTGTTATAAAATGTGCTACTGATCTTAACTGCAATGTTATATTCATTCCTAATGATGTGAAGTTTCAGGATATTGAAAGTAGCAAGATGATTGGAGAAGGAGTAACCAAGGGAGATTTATATATGCTTGAAGATCTTGCTCCTGTTTCTAATTTTAGCTGCTCTTTCTCTACTACTACTAGTTTAAGCAAAGATGCATTGTGGCATGCTAGACTAGGACACCCTCATAATAAAGCTTTAAAACTGTTGTTGCCAGGTGTTTTATTTTAAAATAATAAATGTGAGGCTTGTATTTTGGGTAAACATTGTAAAGTTGTATTTCCAAACTCCACTACTGTTTATGAACTGTTTTGATCTTATTCACTCTGATGTTTGGACTGCTCCTTGTTTATCTAGAGATAGCAAGAAGTATAATGTGTCTTTTATTGATGAAAAATCTAAATACACCTGGCTAACACTAATTCCAACCAAAGATAGGGTATTTGATGCATTTAGAAACTTCCAATCATATGTTTCTAACCATTATCATGCCAAGATTAAGATTTTCAGGTCAGATAATGGAGGGGAGTACACAAGTCATGCATTCAAAGATCACCTATCGAAGCATGGAATCCTTCACCAAACAAGCTGTCCCTACACTCCACAATAGAATGGTGTGGCTGAGAGGAAGAATAGGCACTTAATGTAGGTCACCAGGTCCATGTTGTTTCAAGCTAATGTACCCAAGAGGTTTTGGAGTGATGCTGTGGTCACTGCTTGCTACTTGATCAACAGAACTCTAACTTTGGTGCTGCGAGGAAAGTCACCTTTTGAGGTTCTTAGCAAGTACAAGCCAGCTTTGAGTTATCTGAGGGTCTTTGGGTGTCTGTCTTATGTGAAGGTACCTGGAGAGTTGCGCAACAAGCTAGAAGCAAAGAGTACCAAGGCTATGTTCATTGGGTACTCTCCATCTCAAAAAGGCTACAAATGTTATGATGAAAACTCAAGAAGAGTGGTGGTGTCTAAAGAGGTGAAGTTTGTGGTGGAAAGAGGATATTATGAGGAGAAGAATCAAGAAGATTTGAAGGATCTTACCTCAGATAGAGCATCTATCTTGAGAACAATCTTGGAAAACCTTGGGATCAATCTGAACCAAGGCCAACAAGGTGGAGGATGTCCACCAAGGAGTGTACCAGCTGCTGATGGAGTTCATACTCCCCACCTTGATCATGAGGGGGGAAGTGAACCAGAAGCTCTCAGCCAAGGAAGGGAAGAGAGCTCAAGAGGTCAAGAGAGTTCTGGCTCTCATGATCAAAGTGGTGATGAAGGTGTGGAGCCTAGAGATCATCAAGATGAGGCTGTAGCAAGTCAGCCAGAAGGAGTAGATTCTAGTGAAGATGCACAAGAAGAGGCGCCTGTCCAAGATGCACAAGAAGAGGCGCCTGTCCAAGGGCCTATGTTGAGAGAAGCACACAGATGAGGAGGGATCCTTCCAACTGGGTAAACACGAGAGTGTACTACAATGCCCAGGCTGTGGAGCATCCCTCTCAAGCTGTGTGCTCCTTTGCTAAATATCCAGAAGAACATCGTGTTTTTCAAGTGAGCTTGGATGAGAGTTATGTTCCAAGAAGCTATGAAGAGGCAATGCTAATACAAGAGTGGAGAGATTCAGTCAATGCTGAGGCTGATGCTATGATCAAGAATGATACATGGTATGAGAGTGCTTTGCGAAAAGGAAAGAAAGCTGTGTCTAGTAGATGGATCTTCACTCTCAAGTATCTTCCAAATGGGAAGATAGATAGGAAAAAGACAAGGCTGGTAGCAACGGGCTTTACTCAAACCTATGGAGAGGACTACATTGATGCATTGATGCATTGATCAAACTCTTCAAAGACAATGGTAACATTCTTGGGTATTCTCATTATGCATCCATGATTCCTAGAGCTATTGAGAGTCCCATTACCTTTCCTAGAACTGATAGAATGCTTAATACTCCGTCTAGGGTGCTAGAAATGTATATTCATCCTAAAACTGCTCATATTGCTCGGACTGATCATATGCATCCACCATCCAAAATTCTTGCTCACATTGCTAGTTCTCATGCCGTTAAGCCTTTGATAGTTGATTCTGGTGCATCTCATCATATGATAAGTGACACTAGACTTATTAAGAACATTGTTCCTGCTAATGGTAATGTCATGATAGACAATGGATCTAAGATACCTATTAGAGGAGTAGGTAGTCTTAAATTGTTCCATAAAGACAGTGAAGCTTTATATATGTCTGGATTCACTTCAAACTTATTATCTGTTATAAAATGTGCTACTGATCTTAACTGCAATGTTATATTCATTCCTAATGATGTGAAGTTTCAGGATATTGAAAGTAGCAAGATGATTGGAGAAGGAGTAACCAAGGGAGATTTATATATGCTTGAAGATCTTGCTCCTGTTTCTAATTTTAGCTGCTCTTTCTCTACTACTACTAGTTTAAGCAAAGATGCATTGTGGCATGCTAGACTAGGACACCCTCATAATAAAGCTTTAAAACTGTTGTTGCCAGGTGTTTTATTTTAAAATAATAAATGTGAGGCTTGTATTTTGGGTAAACATTGTAAAGTTGTATTTCCAAACTCCACTACTGTTTATGAACTATTTTGATCTTATTCACTCTGATGTTTGGACTGCTCCTTGTTTATCTAGAGATAGCAAGAAGTATTATGTGTCTTTTATTGATGAAAAATCTAAATACACCTGGCTAACACTAATTCCAACCAAAGATAGGGTATTTGATGCATTTAGAAACTTCCAATCATATGTTTCTAACCATTATCATGCCAAGATTAAGATTTTCAGGTCAGATAATGGAGGGGAGTACACAAGTCATGCATTCAAAGATCACCTATCGAAGCATGGAATCCTTCACCAAACAAGCTGTCCCTACACTCCACAATAGAATGGTGTGGCTGAGAGGAAGAATAGGCACTTAATGTAGGTCACCAGGTCCATGTTGTTTCAAGCTAATGTACCCAAGAGGTTTTGGAGTGATGCTGTGGTCACTGCTTGCTACTTGATCAACAGAATTCCAACTTTGGTGCTGCGAGGAAAGTCACCTTTTGAGGTTCTTAGCAAGTACAAGCCAGCTTTGAGTTATCTGAGGGTCTTTGGGTGTCTGTCTTATGTGAAGGTACCTGGAGAGTTGCGCAACAAGCTAGAAGCAAAGAGTACCAAGGCTATGTTCATTGGGTACTCTCCATCTCAAAAAGGCTACAAGTGTTATGATGAAAACTCAAGAAGAGTGGTGGTGTCTAAAGAGGTGAAGTTTGTGGTGGAAAGAGGATATTATGAGGAGAAGAATCAAGAAGATTTGAAGGATCTTACCTCAGATAGAGCATCTATCTTGAGAACAATCTTGGAAAACCTTGGGATCAATCTGAACCAAGGCCAACAAGGTGGAGGATGTCCACCAAGGAGTGTACCAGCTGCTGATGGAGTTCATAATGATGGAGTTCATACTCCCCACCTTGATCATGAGGGGGGAAGTGAACCAGAAGCTCTCAGCCAAGGAAGGGAAGAGAGCTCAAGAGGTCAAGAGAGTTCTGGCTCTCATGATCAAAGTGGTGATGAAGGTGTGGAGCCTAGAGATCATCAAGATGAGGCTGTAGCAAGTCATCCAGAAGGAGTAGGTTCTAGTGAAGATGCACAAGAAGAGGCGCCTGTCCAAGATGCACAAGAAGAGGCGCCTGTCCAAGGGCCTATGTTGAGAGAAGCACACAGATGAGGAGGGATCCTTCCAACTGGGTAAACACGAGAGTGTACTACAATGCCCAGGCTGTGGAGCATCCCTCTCAAGCTGTGTGCTCCTTTGCTAAATATCCAGAAGAGCATAGTGTTTTTCAAGTGAGCTTGGATGAGAGTTATGTTCCAAGAAGCTATGAAGAGGCAATGCTAATACAAGAGTGGAGAGATTCAGTCAATGCTGAGGCTGATGCTATGATCAAGAATGATACATGGTATGAGAGTGCTTTGCGAAAAGGAAAGAAAGCTGTGTCTAGTAGATGGATCTTCACTATCAAGTATCTTCCAAATGGGAAGATAGATAGGAAAAAGACAAGGCTGGTAGCAACGGGCTTTACTCAAACCTATGGAGAGGACTACATTGATGCATTGATGCATTGATCAAACTCTTCAAAGACAATGGTAACATTTTTGGGTATTCTCATTATGCATCCATGATTCCTAGAGCTATTGAGAGTCCCATTACCTTTCCTAGAACTGATAGAATGCTTAATACTCCGTCTAGGGTGCTAGAAATGTATATTCATCCTAAAACTGCTCATATTGCTCGTTCTGATCATATGCATCCACCATCCAAAATTCTTGCTCACATTGCTAGTTCTCATGCCGTTAAGCCTTTGATAGTTGATTCTGGTGCATCTCATCATATGATAAGTGACACTAGACTTATTAAGAACATTGTTCCTGCTAATGGTAATGTCATGATAGACAATGGATCTAAGATACCTATTAGAGGAGTAGGTAGTCTTAAATTGTTCCATAAAGACATTAAAGCTTTATATATGTCTGGATTCACTTCAAACTTATTATCTGTTATAAAATGTGCTACTGATCTTAACTGCAATGTTATATTCATTCCTAATGATGTGAAGTTTCAGGATATTGAAAGTAGCAAGATGATTGGAGAAGGAGTAACCAAGGGAGATTTATATATGCTTGAAGATCTTGCTCCTGTTTCTAATTTTAGCTGCTCTTTCTCTACTACTACTAGTTTAAGCAAAGATGCATTGTGGCATGCTAGACTAGGACACCCTCATAATAAAGTTTTAAAACTGTTGTTGCCAGGTGTTTTATTTTAAAATAATTAATGTGAGGCTTGTATTTTGGGTAAACATTGTAAAGTTGTATTTCCAAACTCCACTACTGTTTATGAACTGTTTTGATCTTATTCACTCTGATGTTTGGACTGCTCCTTGTTTATCTAGAGATAGCAAGAAGTATTATGTGTCTTTTATTGATGAAAAATCTAAATACACCTGGCTAACACTAATTCCAACCAAAGATAGGGTATTTGATGCATTTAGAAACTTCCAATCATATGTTTCTAACCATTATCATGCCAAGATTAAGATTTTCAGGTCAGATAATGGAGGGGAGTACACAAGTCATGCATTCAAAGATCACCTATCGAAGCATGGAATCCTTCACCAAACAAGCTGTCCCTACACTCCACAATAGAATGGTGTGGCTGAGAGGAAGAATAGGCACTTAATGTAGGTCACCAGGTCCATGTTGTTTCAAGCTAATGTACCCAAGAGGTTTTGGAGTGATGCTGTGGTCACTGCTTGCTACTTGATCAACAGAACTCCAACTTTGGTGCTGCGAGGAAAGTCACCTTTTGAGGTTCTTAGCAAGTACAAGCCAGCTTTGAGTTATCTGAGGGTCTTTGGGTGTCTGTCTTATGTGAAGGTACCTGGAGAGTTGCGCAACAAGCTAGAAGCAAAGAGTACCAAGGCTATGTTCATTGGGTACTCTCCATCTCAAAAAGGCTACAAGTGTTATGATGAAAACTCAAGAAGAGTGGTGGTGTCTAAAGAGGTGAAGTTTGTGGTGGAAAGAGGATATTATGAGGAGAAGAATCAAGAAGATTTGAAGGATCTTACCTCAGATAGAGCATCTATCTTGAGAACAATCTTGGAAAACCTTGGGATCAATCTGAACCAAGGCCAACAAGGTGGAGGATGTCCACCAAGGAGTGTACCAGCTGCTGATGGAGTTCATAATGATGGAGTTCATACTCCCCACCTTGATCATGAGGGGGGAAGTGAACCAGAAGCTCTCAGCCAAGGAAGGGAAGAGAGCTCAAGAGGTCAAGAGAGTTCTGGCTCTCATGATCAAAGTGGTGATGAAGGTGTGGAGCCTAGAGATCATCAAGATGAGGCTGTAGCAAGTCATCCAGAAGGAGTAGATTCTAGTGAAGATGCACAAGAAGAGGCGCCTGTCCAAGATGCACAAGAAGAGGCGCCTGTCCAAGGGCCTATGTTGAGAGAAGCACACAGATGAGGAGGGATCCTTCCAACTGGGTAAACACGAGAGTGTACTACAATGCCCAGGCTGTGGAGCATCCCTCTCAAGCTGTGTGCTCCTTTGCTAAATATCCAGAAGAGCATCGTGTTTTTCAAGTGAGCTTGGATGAGAGTTATGTTCCAAGAAGCTATGAAGAGGCAATGCTAATACAAGAGTGGAGAGATTCAGTCAATGCTGAGGCTGATGCTATGATCAAGAATGATACATGGTATGAGAGTGCTTTGCGAAAAGGAAAGAAAGCTGTGTCTAGTAGATGGATCTTCACTATCAAGTATCTTCCAAATGGGAAGATAGATAGGAAAAAGACAAGGCTGGTAGCAAGGGGCTTTACTCAAACCTATGGAGAGGACTACATTGATACCTTTGCACCTGTTGCCAAGCTCCATACTATCAGTATAGTTCTCTCTAAAGCTGTGAACCTTGAGTGGGATCTTTGGCAAATGGATGTGAATAATGTCTTCTTACAAGAATAGCTTGAACATGAGGTCTATATGCATCCACCTCCTGGTCTTGAGCATTTGGTGAAGAAGGGGAATGTCTTGAGGCTGAAGAAAACTATCTATGGTCTTAAACAATCTCCTAGAGCTTGGTATCACAAGCTAAGCACAACCTTGAATGGGAGAGGATTCAGGAAGTCCGAGCTTGATCATACCCTCTTTACACTTGTCACTCCGTCATGTATTGTTGTGCTCCTTGTGTATGTTGATGATATCATCATCACTGATAGTGATAAGGATGGTATCAATGCTACCAAGGAGTTTCTCAAATCTGTGTTTGCGATTAAATACTTGGGAGAGATGAAATACTTTCTTGGCATTGAGTTGTGTAGAGCCAAGGAAGGGTTGTTCATTTCTCAAAGGAAATATACACTTGATCTTTTGAAAGATGCAGGTGCTTATGGAGGAAAGACAGCCAAGATGCCTTTCTGAAGATGGGTATAAGGTTCCACGTGAGGGGAAGCCTGAAGATAGCAATTCCATGATCCAAAGCTTTAAAGAAAGCTAGTGGGTAAGCTAATCTACTTAACCATCACTAGACCTGACATTTGCTTTGCTGTGAATCAGGTGAGCCAGCATTTGCAAGCACCAAGAGAGCATCACTGGCGCATGGTGGAGAGATTGCTAATGTACCTGAATGGAACACAAGATCTTGGTGTGTGGATGGGTTGCAACAGAAACACAGAAGTGGTGGGCTATTGTGATGCAGATTGGGCAGGAGATAGAGCTGAAAGAACGTCAACAACTGGCTATTGCAAAAGGTTGTCTCTTGCTCAAGTGCAGAGGCTGAGTATAGAGCTATGCTGAAGCTGACCAATGAGCTGGTGTGGATCAAGGGCATACTGAAGCACTTGGAGGTTGATCAACCTACTCCCCTGACAATGCATTGTGACAACGAGGCCGCCATCCATATAGCCTCCAACTCAGTCTTCCATGAGAGAACCAAACACATTGAAGTTGATTGTCACAAGGTGAGGCAAATGATTGTGCTTGGAGAGATCCTACCATGTTACACCAAGAGTGAAGATCAGTTGGCTGATGTGTTCACTAAGGCTGCAAGACAAAAGACAACGGAGATTATCCATATCAGGTTGGGACTCATTTATCTTGGAAAGAGGAGCTAGAGCCCCTTGCCATGAGGTCTTTACTCTTTTTCCCTCGTCAAAGTTTTGTCCCAATGGGTTTTCTTTGGTGAGATTTTTAATGACGAAGATCGCATGGCATCCAAGCTTGACTTGTTCCACATGGTCAAGCTTGAGGGGGAGTGTTGAGAAGATGTGATCAAAGTATGGAGATGAGGGAACAAGGGTACATGAAGTCATAAGAGGTGAGTGAAGAATGTTCAAGGTCTGGACAAATAAAAGGACTGGGGAGGACAGTCCGGGTAAGGCTACCCGTACGGGATTGAACGAGGAAAAGGTCAGAGAAGAAAGGCCGGGTAAGGACACCCAGGCGTGGCTTGTCAAGAAACAGACCGGGTGGTCCTGGACGGGACAAGGACCCCGGGCGCAAAAGGATCCGACTGTTAGGAAGGATAAGGAAGGCGCGGACAGGCTGGCATGCGCTGGAAAGTACCCAGCCTCTTCACACATGTGGCTTACCTCATTGGTCGATCCACCCCCCTTTATGTTGACTCCACATGCTTCTACCTACTAAATGAGACTTAGGAAACCCTTATGACCTCTACTATATATTTGTAATCACATTCATCAATCATATCAAGCAAGTAATGAGAGTCACTTAAAGTTTTAAAATGTCTTCTAATCTCTCTAGTATCCTATTAATCTCTTTATCTCTTTTTAATCTTTCTACAATCTTTCTCTAATCTCTTTTATTATTCAAGATCTATAGAAATCTTAGCAAGAAGACTCTTGAATTTGCATACTAAGGCCGAGGAACTTGAGCAGAGAGAGAACCTATTCTACACAAGGTGCTTGGTCCAAGGAAAAATTTGTAGCCTCATTGTAGATGGAGGAAGTTGTGTAAATGTTGCCAGTGAGTCTATGGTGAAGAAGTTGGGTCTGAAATTTCAGAAGCATCCTAGACCTTACCGGTTACAATGGATCAATGAAGAGGGCGAGATGAGAGTTTCTAGTCAAGTAACTGTGCCTCTAGCTATTGGAAGGTATGAAGATGAGGTCTTATGTGATGTCCTACCAATGGAAGCCGGACACATCCTTTTGGGAAGACCATGGCAATCAGATAGGTGTGTACTTCATGATGGTTACACCAACAAGCATTCCTTTGAGTTTAAAGGAAGAAAGACTGTCTTGGTTCCTTTGACACCCAAAGAAGTTCATCAAGACCAGCTCCAGCTACAAAAGAAGAAGGAAATTGATCTAAAGTCTAGCCAAAGCAAGCAGCACAATCTTTATGCCACACACGGGGATATCAAAAGAACTCTCTACTCTAAACAACCTGTGCTCTTACTTACTTTTAAAGAAACTCTTTTGAACCTAACTGAACTTGAGCCGGTGTATCCGAGTGAGATGTTGTCTCTTTTGCAGGAATATGCAGATGTTTTTCCAGAAGACAATCCCACTGAAATGCCTCCCATCCGAGGAATTGAGCATCAGATTGACTTTGTTCCTGGTTCAGCACTTCCAAACCGGCCAGCTTATAGAACAAACCCGGTTAAAACCAAGGAATTGCAAAGACAGGTCGAGGAGCTGATGGAGAAGGGCCATATCTGTGAGAGCATGAGTCCTTGTGCTGTACCAGTGCTTCTAGTGCCCAAGAAAGATGGAAGCTGGCACATGTGTGTCGATTGTAGAGCCATCAATAACATAACTGTAAGACCCGATCCCGGCCAACTAAGCCGCGGTCGACGCCTTACGTCGCTCCAATTAGGCCGCGGTCGACGCCTTATGTCGCTCGGTCCATACACTGACCGAACCTCTAAATTTTTTTCGCCCTTTATTCAAAACATTGCCCATAGGCGAGGGCTAACTCAGATCTAAGCTCAAGACTACCGTAGTCAATTCCTAGCTTAGATCAATTCAACACATACGCAGCGGAATAACAAATATATCCATTGGTCTACAACCAATCTAGTACTGGTCCGGTCGAATCACCCTAGCCTTGGTTAGTGTACACAGCTACCACTAGCTCCAAAGGGTCGATCCTGAACCAAACCAAGTCATACAAATCCGAGGTTCCATTCCCCTAATCCATTCTATCTAGATCTAAGCAACATTGCTAGATCATACCTTTGCCACATCCACGGAGCTTGTTATCTCTTTGTCTCAGCTGACTTAGCTTGCTTATAGCTGTATAAACTCTTCCCTTGGATACTTAGTCATTTAGCCAACCATCCCCACAGACTACGTACCTTCGGGAAGTCTTCAGCTGCAAAAACGACCTCAAGCAAACATGCTCCAAAAATTAATTAAAATGCATGAAAATTCATGATAAATCCCAACTAAGAAAAATCCATAATCAGAATATACAGAACCGGCCTTGATCCTATAGATCTCAGCCAAATTCAGTCAAACCGGCCATAACTGACCACCTTCAAATCAATTAGGTAAAACCCAATAAAATTCATGATAAATCAGGATAAATCACCACTAAGAATAATCCATGGTCAGATCTCATTGAATCCCTCTGGATCATTTAGATCTCGACCATGACCAGTCCGGCCGATGGCCAAGGACTTCATACCTGAACCGGCCAAGGCCTGGTTTAGTACCACCATGTATCAGGCGTGTGCTCTCCTTGAACCAAGTCCTTTCATGGAATAACAAGGCTCATCAGATCCTCAGTCAATCAACCAACCACCCCACATGACTCAGAACTGATGAGTCTTCACAATTCCTAACCGGCCATGGAACCATGCCCCACTGAACCTGATTTGTGTTGCTCTTACCACCGGTGCATCCTTTGATCAATCAGATCAGACACCTTGATCCACCATCCAGGGATCAGGTCGTCCATCCTTGCCCATGATCAGATCACACACGTCCTTCCTTGTATAAACACACCAGCACAATACTTGTGGTTCATACCAACATGTACTAGCCTTACTCATCTCCTTTGCTTGCTGTTGGATCCAAAAGAATTGGACCTTGCACTCCACATGGTTCCTCTGATATTAGGACCCCCATGTGTCTCATCAATGGTTCAGATCCATGGTTCACACCATGATCAAACCCAACATCAAACCATGAACCATCATGGATCACTATCCAATGAACAGAATCTAACTATCACCCCACATGGATGAAGTAGATCAACAATGATCAGCCCCTCCTCTCAGGGTTATGGATTTTAGTTTACATCACAATATATGGTCTTCAAGAGACAAAAGTATAAACCAGAAAGTAATCATAAATATGTTACCTCATCAATGATGATTGTAGATCTTGTGTCATCCCTTGTCAGGGACGACCATGCTTCTCCAAAGCATGCCTCCATAAAGTCTTATCACATACCTCCAGTATTGGTAAGATCCAATCAAGGGTCGTACCAACCTGTCCATCCATGGAACTTTCATGAAACCAGTTTCTACACTGCATCCACCTTTGAGGCTGTCCAAGCCTTTCAGAGTGGAGTCTGACCTTCTCCCTTTTCTATTAACCACCTGCGTGTGTTCTCAGGCTATATAGGAAGCCCAGAGAATGATCATCCATGATCAAAACCCATCCAAAAGTCTTTCATCACTTCCCCCTTTGTTTCCCATGAAACTGCCTTTTCACACACATCTTCATTCAAGGGTGTCTCTGCCCTTGGAAGTGGAATCCGGCCATCCCTCTTCTTTCCAGGCTATTTGTGTGTCTTCTATGGATGTAGAGGAAGCCCAGGGCATGGCAAACAATAATCAAAACTCACCAGAGGGTCGTTCTCAACTCCCCTCTTGATTGCCTTCAAACCTGCCCTTTTGCTGCCTTCACATCTCTCTCTGGTTTCGATTGTTTAATCTGACATTCTCTCTGTTTTCTATGGTTTTTTCTTGTGTTTTCCACAGAGAGAGGAGACAAAATGAGAGGGAGAGGACGATTTAAACTGTCTCCAACCGCCTGGGAGAGCAGTTACCAAGTCACACCCCTTTCTTCCCATAACTGCCCCATAACTGCCTTTGGTGGTTTCTCCCTTTCTTCCTTTCCACAAATTCGTCCACTGAGCCTTAGATAACACTTCTGGAAGCTTACCAACTCCCTGTTCCATGCCTAAGACAAACTTGGTCGAACCACCTTGCACCCGGACCATCGGCTCACCCAGTAACCGTCCTGACCCGACCACACTGGTCCGGACCAGAACACTTCCTCCAGCTGAGTTGAGTTGACTACCAACTGTTCCCAGCTGAGTGAGCTAGTCCTCCAGCTCCTGTGAGCTGAATCACACTTAGGTGAGCTAACTTCCAGCTGCACCTAGCTGATCGAGCTTGATCCAGACCTCGTCCAGCTCCCGGATCACTCGTCCAGCTCCTTTACACTTGTTTCTTTCACATCCTGGTTAAGTATCAGCTTCCTGATGCCCTTATCCTTCCTTATTGGACCATGATACACTTGTCTCAAGGTCTTACGACCTGACTGGTGCGTCTCCTCGCACCATGGTCCGTCCGGACGATCCTATCTAGGATCGGGGACATGACATGTCTCCCCCACTAAGGATGGATTCGTCCTCGAATCCAGTGGTGCTGGCGTCTTGCCTCAAGACAAAGGTTCCAACTGAACTCTTTGCATTCGGAACATGGAGCATGCTCGATTGGTTCTCCCTAACCAATTTGTTGCATTTCCCTCCTTGTTCCTTCTCACTGACCACATTTTGATCATCATAAATACAAGTCTCCCCCACTTGATAGAGATTTAACCCAAAATCTTATCAAGTGGTCCTTCCTTTGGTCCATTTAGGACGTGATCATATTCCGGTCCTGGTCCACTTAGGGACTCGACCGTGCATTCCGACCATAGGTCCATCTTCGAGTAGGTCGTGTCCTGATCCTCTTCCCTTACCGGACTTGATCATATTACGGTTCTGGTCCACTCCAGGACTCAACCATATCAATCAATACACAGCCTGAAGCTACCATCTTTCTGTTTCACAAAAAGAACTGGTGCTTCCCAAGGCAATATACTATGGCGTATGAAACCCTTATCAAACAACTCCTCAAGTTGTTACTTTACTTAGCCATTTCGGCTGGTGCCATACTATACAAACTTTTGGACATTGGGGCCGTTCCAGGTTTTTGTTCGATCATGAACGGGTCAGCCCTGCCAGGAGGCACACCCTGCAGCGCCCGAAACACATCCTTGAACTCATGAACCAACGGTATCCCATTCGGGCCACCACCCCCTACGACCTCATTAGTGTAAATGGTAGCCAATAAGGCCTCACAACCATTTCCAAGCATCCTTTCCACCGGAACTGCTGAAACCACCAAACAACAAGAGGTCGGCTTAATACCTTGGAACCTGATCGGTGGTCCAAACTCATTCTCAAGCTGCACCATTCCACAGTGACAGTCAAGAGTTGCCAGATTCTTTCCAAATCAGTCCATGCCTAAGATCATCTCATGATTCTTTAGGGGGACAATAATCAGATCTACAGGCTTCGGCCTGTCCAAGATCACAATCAAATCTACAGGCATCGGCCTGTCCAAGATCACAATCAGATCTACAGGCATCGGCCTGTCCAAGATCACAATCAGACCTACAGGCATCGGCTTGTCCAAGATCACAATCAGATCTACAGGCATCGGCCTGTCCAAGATCACAATCAGATCTACAGGCATCGGCCTGTCTAAGATCACAATCAGATCTACGGGCATCAGCCTGTACAGGATCACAATCAGATCTACAGGTATCGGCCTGTCCAAGATCACAATCAGATCTACAGGCATAGGCTTGTCCAAGATCACAATCAGATCTACAGGCATCGGCCTGTCCAAGATCACAATCAGATCTACAGGCATCGGCCTGTCCAAGATCATCAATCAGATCTAAAGGCATCGGCCTGTCCAAGATCACAATCAGATCTACAGGCATTGGCCTGCCCAAGATCATCACTGGAATGTCCTTAACCAGACCTAGTGAGTTCATAATCTGCCCTCTGGCCACACTCACTTTGTCAGGACCATTCCAGGTTCCAACCCGGAACATACCCTTTTCGATCATATCTGGACTCACAAAACCATGTGTAGCTCCAGTATCGAAAAGTGCGTGTGGTTCCACACAACCGATCCTTAAGTACCTAGATGAGTAGGATCTTAGTTTGATTACACATTTGAAAAATGTCCCATACCATTCTCCACTGTGTCACACTTCTGTGAACGTCCCATACAATTCACAAGAGTGTTTATAATATACTTCAATCCCCATCACACTAAGCAACTTAACATCGTGTTCTCCCGTTCAATTCGATCTAAGGAATCCTACCTTGACTTATACCGAGTCCCAGCTGATCCATCTGATCATAAGCCCACTCATGTATGAGCCAGGTAGCGTCTCCCTTAGACCAACATGAAACACCGCATATGCTCACTTGTTTTGAACGGCCACCAAGGAAAAACACTAACCCCCCAAGAGAGTGCTGTACGTTTCTTTCAACCTAAGCCACACTCTGGTCCATGTTACTTCCCTGGTCCAGGTCGTCCATACAAAGATCTTGCATTGCGTCCATCATCCAACCTGTCTATTACTTCCAAATAACTAGATAACTAACCTTTCTGTTTTTAGGGTCTTGTCCTTGAAGAGTGCATCTTGGCTAAACCAGCTCATCTTGGAACTTCCCCGTTCACAAGCATGAAACCCAACCTAACCTCAACTCCCACTTGGATCACCACAGCTAAGGTTCCAAGTCATCTCAGTTTTCAGAAATAATTTCGGTCTGGAACTCAACATCTTTGAGCATTGTCCTTAACAGGATCAAGCATGCTCTGATACCAACTTGTAAGACCCGATCCCGGCCAACTAGGCCGCGGTCGACGCCTTACGTCGCTCCAACTAGGCCGCGATCGACGTCTTACGTCGCTCCAACTAGGCCGCGATCGACGCCTTACGTCGCTCGGTCCATACACTGACCGGACCTCTAAATTTTTTTCGCCCTTTATTCAAAACATCGCCCATAGGCGAGGGCTAACTCAGATCTAAGCTCAAGACTACCGTAGTCAATTCCTAGCTTAGATCAATTCAACACATACGCAGCGGAATAACAACTATATCCAATGGTCTACAACTAATCTAGCACTGGTCCGGTCAAATCACCCTAGCCTTTGGTTAGTATACACAGCTACCACTAGCTCCAAAGGGTCGATCCTGAACCAGACCAAGTCATACAAATCCGAGGTTCCATTCCCCTAATCCATTCTATCTAGATCTAAGAAACATTGCTAGATCATACCTTTGCCATATCCACAGAGCTTGTTAGCTCTTTGTCTCAACTTACCTAGCTTGCTTATACCTGCATAAACTCTTCCCTTGGGTACTTAGTCATTCAGCCAACCATCCCCAGAGACTACGTACCTTCGGGAAGTCTTCAGCTGCAAAAATGACCTCAAGCAAACATGCTCCAAAAATTAATTAAAATGCATGAAAATTAATGTTAAATCCCAACTAAGAAGAATCCATAATCAGAATCTACAGAACCGGCCTTGATCCTATAGATCTCTGCCAAATTCAGTCAAACCGGCCATAACTGACCACCTTCAAATCAATTAGGTAAAACCCAATAAAATTCATGATAAATCATGATAAATAACCACTAAGAATAATCCATGGTCAGATCTCAATGAATCCCTCTGGATCATTTAGATCTCGACCATGACCAGTCCGGCCGATGGCCAAGGACTTCATACCTGAACCGGCCAAGGCCTGGTTTAGTACCACCATGTATCAGGCGTGTGCTCTCCTGGAACCAAGTCCTTTCATGGACTAACTAGGCCCATCAGATCCTAAGTCAATCAACCAACCACCCCACATGACTCAGAACTGATGAGTCTTCACACTTCCTAACCGGCCATGGAACCATGTCCCACTGAAGCGGATTAGTGTTGCTCTTACCACCGGTACATCCTTTGATCAATCAGATCAGACACCTTGATCCACCATCCAGGGATCAGGTCGTCCATCCTTGCCCATGATCAGATCACACACGTCCTTCCTTGTATAAACACACCAGCACAATACTTGTGGTTCATACCAACAAGTACTAGCCTTACTCCTCTCCTTTGCTTGCTGTTGGATCCAAACGAATTGTACCTTGCACTCCACATGGTTCCTATGATACTAGGACCCCCATGTGTCTCATTAATGGGTCGGATTCATGGTTCACACCATGATCAAACCCAACATCAAACCATGAACCATCATGGATCACTATCCAATGAACATCATCTAACTATCACCCCACATGGATGAAGTAGATCAACAATGATCCGCCCCTCCTCTCAGGGTTATAGATCCTTAGTTTACATCACAATATATGATCTTCAAGGGGCGTGCCTTACCTTGGCTTAACAGCACCACAAGAGACAGAAGTATAAACCAGAAAGTAATCATAAACATGTTACCTCATCAATGATGATTGTAGATCTTGTGTCATCCCTTGTCAGGGACGACCATGCTTCTCAAAAGCATGCCTCGATAAAGTCTTATCACATACCTCCAGTATTGGTAAGATCCAATCAAGGGTCGTACCAAACTGTCCATCCATGGAACTTTCATGAAACCAGTTTCTGCACTGCATCCACCTTTGAGGCGGTCCACGCCTTTCAGAGTGGAGTCTGGCCTTCTTCCTTTTCTCTTAACCACCTGTGTGTGTTCTCAGGCTATATAGGAAGCCCAGGGAATGATCATCCATGATAAAAACCCATCCAAAAGTCGTTCATCTCTTTCCCCTTTGTTTCCCATGAAACTGCCTTTCGACACACATCTGCCTTCAAGGCTGTCTCTGCCCTTGGAAGTGGAATCCGGCCATCCCTCTTCTTTCCAGGCTATTTGCGTGTCTTCTATGGATGTAGAGGAAGCCCAGGACGTGGCAAACAATAATCAAAACTTACCAGAGGGTCGTTCTCAACTTCCCTCTTGATTCCCCTCAAACCTGCCCTTTTGCTGCCTTCACATCTCTCTCTGGTTTCGATTGTTTAATCCGACTTTTTCTCTGTTTTCTCTGGTTTTTCCTTGTGTTTTCCACAGAGATAGGAGACAAAATGAGAGGGAGATGACGATTTAAACTGTCCCCAACCGCCTGGGAGAGCAGTTACCAAGTCACACCCCTTTCTTCCCATAACTGCCCCATAATTGCCTTCGCCGGTTTCTCCCTTTCTTCCTTTCCAAAAATTCGTCCACTGAGCCTTAGCTCACACCTCTGGAAGCTTACCAACTCCCTGGTCCATTCCTAAGACAAACTTGGTTGAACCACCTTGCACCCGGACCATCAGCTCGCCCAGTAACCGTCCTGACCCGACCACACTGGTCCGGACCAGAACACTTCCTGCAGCTGAGTTGAGTTGACTACCAACTTTTCCCAGCTGAGTGAGCTAGTCCTCCAGCTCCTGTGAGCTGAATCACACTTAGGTGAGCTAACTTCCAGCTGCACCTAGCTGATCGAGCTTGATCCAGACCTCGTCCAGCTCCCAGATCACTCGTCCAGCTCCTTTACACTTGTTTCTTTCACATCCTGGTTAAGTCTCAGCTTCTTGATGCCCTTAACTTTCCTTTTTGGACAATTATACGCTTGTCTCAACGTCTTACGACCTGACTGGTGCGTCTCCTCGCACCATGGTCCGTCCGGACGATCCTATCTAGGATCGGGGACATGACAATAACAGTGAAGTATCGCCACCCTATTCCTAGATTAGATGATATGCTTGATGAATTGCATGGTTCTTGTATCTTTTCTAGAATTGATCTAAAGAGTGGATATCATCAAATTAGGATGAAAGAGGGTGATGAATGGAAAACTGCATTTAAAACAAAGCATGGTTTGTATGAGTGGTTAGTAATGCCATTCGGATTGAAAAATTCACTTAGTACATTCATGAGACAGATGAACCATGTGCTTAGATCATTCATAGGATTTTTTTTTGCTGTAGTATACTTTGTTGTCTACAGCCAAGGCCTAGAAGAGCATATAGATCACCTTAGGACTGTTCTTGATGTTTTGAGAAAGGAAAAGCTCTATGCTAACCTTAAGAAATGCACCTTTTGTACGGATAACTTGCATTTACTAGGCTTTGTTGTGAGTGCAGATGTAGTTAAAGTTGATCAAGAAAAGGTGAGAGCAATTCAAGAATGGCCGAGTCTTAAGGCAGTGAGTGAAGTAAGGAGCTTCCACGGCCTTGCTGGCTTCTACAGAAGGTTTGTAAAGGACTTCAATACCATAGCAGCTCCTTTGACTAAGGTGATCAAGAAAGATGTAGGATTCAAGTGGGGAGAAGCACGAGAGACTGCCTTTCAGTGCCTTAAAGAGAAGCTTACTCTTGCCCCTCTTCTTATACTTCCAGATTTTTATAAAACTTTTGAGATTGAATGTGATGCTTCTGGTATTGGAGTTGGTGCTGTTTTGATGCAGGAAAAGAGACCCATAGCTTATTTCAGTGAGAAGCTTGGAGGCGCCACACTCAACTATGCGACTTATGACAAGGAGTTGTATGCCCTGGTGAGAGCTTTGCAAACTTGGCAGCACTACCTTTGTTCCAAGGAGTTTGTGATACATACGGATCATGAGTCTCTCAAATACCTTAGAGGACAGAATAAACTAAGCAAGAGACATGCCAGATGGGTCGAGTTCACTGAGACATTCCCTTACGTGATCAAATACAAACAAGGTAAGGAAAACATAGTTGCTGATGCACTATCTAGAAGGTGTGTTCTCTTGAACACTCTTGATGCCAAGCTACTAGGTTTCGAACAACTTAAGGACATGTATGATTCTGATCCTGATTTTAAAGAAGCTTACCTATCTAGTGAGAATTTTGCTACAGGTCATTACTTAAGGCATGAAGGATATTTTCTCTATGATAATCGTCTATGTGTACCTAACTGTTCCTTTAGAGAGTTGTTTGTCAGAGAATCCCATGGAGGAAGTCTTATGGGACATTTTGGTATAGCCAAGACTCTTAAGGTGTTGCAGGATCACTTATATTGGCCGCATATGAAGAGATACGTGGAGAGGATCTGTGTGTTGAGATGAGATGAGGATATGTGATCATAGAAGAGACATGGGTAATAAGAGGAAGAGAAGAAGAGGCATGGCATGAAGTTATGAGTGTGGTAAAATAAAGTTACCACAGTAACTTTTATTTTACCACAGGTAACTTAGTGAAGTGGAGCAAAAGGAAGGATGACACTAATTGAGAAGGAGGCTTCTGGTTTGAACTTGATCTGAACGTTAGAAAGGATCAGGTTGGTGCAGCTTGACAGCCTGGCACATGCTGGAAAGGAAGAAGCTCTTCCTGTCCTTGACCACAAGCGTGTGAAGCTTGTCATTGGTTGGTTTGAATTAGGTGCCTCCCTTCCTTGACTACTTGCACCTAACCTTATCTCTTAGCTTATGAAACCCTTGTATCTCTTACTATATAAGTTGTAATCTCATCATTAATAAGACTAATCAAGCAATGAGAGTCTCATAATATTTTCCAGAAATGTCTCTTAGTCATTAATCTCATAATCAAGTCTCTACTCTTTTAATCGCTTCTCTAAACTCTCTTAAACATCTCTCTAATCTCTTTTATTATTCAAGATCTATAAAATCTTATGGTATGAGAGCCAGGTTGGACAAAAACAACCTGTGTTCTTGAGTGTTCTTGAAGATTTTGAAGTTCGGATCTTTGAGAAACTAGTGTTTGGATCTGTTTGTGTTTTTCTTTGAGCTGTGACTCAAAGGTGGTTCCTTTTGGTGATTAAGAAGCTTACAAGTGTTCTCAAGGAGGTTGTGGTGGTTTGCATGAGCTCAAGAAGATCAAAAGGTGGAAGCTTTGAGGTGTTCTTGAAGGTTCAAGCTGAAAGTTCAAGTCTTTGGGGTGTTTGGTTGTTGTGTGAGCTAAAGGAGGGATCTTTGAGAAGTTCTTAGAGATCTAAGCTGAAAGCTCTCAAGTCTGTGCACTCAGGAGGGTTACTAGATTCACGTTGAAGTTTTTTCTCAAGTATTCAAGACAAGCTACTGAAAATGGAAGGTGGTGGAGGCTACATGAAGGTGGCGACTACTTTCAAGGGAAACAACTACCTGGTGTGGTACAGGATGGCTAAAAATGCTGTTGGAAGCAAGGGATTGCTCAAGCATATCACGACTGATGAAGCTACAAGGCTCATCACTCAAGGAAAGGAGGGAGAAGAAAGCTTAAGTGATGAGCTTGATAAGTGGCAACAAGAGGAGTGTGTTGTGCTCTCGGCTCTCCTTGCATCCTTGGAACCAACTTTGATGGATGCATACAGCTATTGTGAGACTGCAAAGGAGTTTTGGGATACCTTAAAGAAGGTATATGGAAACACTTCAAACCTAAGCAGGGTGTTTGAAGTGAAACAAGCTCTCAATGGTTTAGTACAAGAAGATATGGACTTTGAGAAGCACTTGCAAAGGTTTAGGTCTCTATGGTCAGAGCTTGAACTAAGACCAAGTATTACTGATGCTGATGAGCTCAACAAGAGGAGAGAGCAAGACAAGGTGTTTGGCTTGCTACTTACTTTGAACCCGGTTTATGGTGGGCTGATTCAGAACATGTTGAGGGATGATACCTTACCTGACTTGGAAGAAGTGTGTGCACACATTCAAAAGGAGCATGGCTCCATAGGATTGTTTGGCAAGAAAGGAAGGAGCTGTCATTAGCTAATCAAGCATCACACGCTGAGCAAGGAGAATTTCCACAAGCTAACAAGGCAGCACATGGGAAGTATGAGAGGTTCAATGGGAATTGTGAGCATTGCAAGAAACAAGGCCACAAGAAGAACCAATGATGGATTCTACATCCTCACTTGAAGCCGGCTAAGTTCAACAAGGACCGTGAGGCAAAGGCTCACTTGGGAGATGGTTCTGGTGATGCAAGCTCAAGCAAGGGTCATGAAGGTGAAGTAGACAATGGGAAGTCCTTGGTGGCCTACACTGGTGGTGCGAGTACAAGGAGTATCAATGATGAGTACTTGAAGAGATCTGACCTTGATGCATTGATCAAACTCTTCAAAGCGAATGGTAAACTTCTTGGGTACTTTCATCAGGCTTATATGATTCCTAAAGCTGTTGAGAGTTCTATTGACTTGCCTAGAACTGATAGGATGCTGAATACTCCATCTAAAGTATTAGAAATGTATACTCATCCTAGTACTACTCATACTGCTCAAACTGATCATGTGCATTCACCATCTAAGATTCTTGCTCATATTGCTAGTTCTCATACTGTTAAGCCTGTGATAGTTAATTCTGGTGCATCTCATCATATGATAAGTGACACTAGACTCATTAAGAACATTGTTCCTGCTAATGGTAATGTTATGATTGCTAATGGATCGAAGATACCTATTAGAGGAATAGGCAGTCTTAAATTGTTTCATAAAGAATCTTAAGCTTTCTATATCCCTGAGTTCACTTCAAATTTATTATCTGTTAAAAAATGTGCTACTGATCTTAACTGCAATGTTATCTTCAATCCTAATGATGTGAAGTTTTAGGATATTGAAAGTAGCAAGATGATTGGAAAAGGAGTAACCAAGGGAGAATTATATATGCTTGAAGATCTTGCTCCTGTTTCTGATTCTAGCTGTTCTTTTTCTTCTATTTCTGCTACTAGTTTAAGCAAAGATGCATTGTGGTATGCTAGACTAGGACACCCTCATAATAAGGCTTTAAAACTGATGTTGCCATGTGTTTCTTTTGAAAATAATGACTGTGAGGCTTGTATTTTGGGTAAACATTGCAAAGTTGTCTTTCCAAACTCTACTACTGTCTATGAAAAGTGTTTTGATCTTATTCACTCTGATGTTTGGACTGCCCCTTGTTTATCTAGAGATAGCCAGAAGTATTATGTTTCCTTTATTGATGAAAAATCCAAATACACATGGCTAACCTTAATTCCAACCAAAGATAGGGTCTTTGATGCATTTAGAAACTTTCAGTCATATGTCTCTAACCATTATCATGGAAAGATTAAGATTTTAAGGTCTGATAATGGAGGAGAATACACAAGCCATGCATTCAAAGATTACCTATCCAAGCATGGGATCCTTCACCAAACAAGCTGTCCTTACACTCCACAACAGAATGGAGTAGCTGAGAGGAAGAACAGGCACCTAATGGAGGTTGCCAGGTCCATGATGTTTCAAGCTAATGTGCCCAAGAGATTCTTGAGTGATGCTGTGGTCACTGCTTGCTACTTAATTAACAGGACTCCCACTTTGGTGTTGCAAGGAAAGTCACCATTTGAGGTTCTCAACAAGTACAAGCCAGCTTTTAATCATTTAAGGGTCTTTGGGTGTCTCTGTTTTGTAATGGTGCCTGGAGAGATGCGCAACAAGCTAGAAGCAAAGAGTACCAAGGCTATGTTCATTGGGTATTCTACATCTCAAAAGGGCTACAAGTGTTATGATGAACACTCCAGAAGGGTGGTGGTGTCTAGAGAGGTGAAATTTGTGGAGGAAAGAGGATATTATGAGGAAAAGAACCAAGAAGACTTGAGAGATCTTACCTCGGATAGGTAATCTATTCTGAGAACCATCTTGGAAAACCTTGGGATCAATATGCACCAAGGCCAGCAAGGTGGAGGAAGTGTACCAGGAAGGGTGCCTACTAGTGATGAAGATCATGGGAGTGCACAAAGGAGTGTGCCAGCTACTGATGGAGTTCAAGATCCCACCCTTAATCATGAGGGGGGGAGTGAACCAGAAACTCTTAACCAAGGAATGGGAGAGAGTTTAAGTGGTCAAGAGAGTTCTAGGAGTTCTAGTTCTCATGATCAATGTGGTGATCAAGGTGTGGAGCCTAGAGATCATCAAGAAGAGTCTGGTCCGAGTGAGGTACAAGAGGAAGTACAAGAGGAAGTGCAAGAGGAGGTGCAAATTGAGCAGCAAGCACCAGCCTTGAGGAGAAGCACACGGATAAGGAGGGATCCTTCCAACTGGGTAAACACGAGAGTGTACTATAATGTCCAGGCTGTGGAGCATCCCTCTCAAGCTGTGTGCTCCTTTGTTCAATATCCAGAAGAGCATTGTGCTTTTCAAGTGAGCTTGGATGAGAGTTATGTTCCAAGGAGCTATGAAGAAGAACTGCTAATACAAGACTGGAGAGATTCAGTCAATGCTGAGGCTGATGCTATGATCAAGAATGATACATGGTATGAGAGTGCTTTGTGAAAAGGAAAGAAAGCTGTGTCGAGTAGATGGATCTTCACTATCAAGTATCTTCCAAATGGGAAGATAGATAGGAAAAAGACAAGGCTGGTAGCAAGGGGCTTTACTCAAACCTATGGAGAGGACTACACTGATACATTTGCTCCTGTGGCCAAGCTCCATACCATCCGGATAGTGTTTTCTTTGGCTGTGAACCTTGAGTGGGATCTATGGCAGATGGATGTGAAGAATGCCTTCATGCAAGGAGAGCTTGAAGATGAAGTCTATATGCATCCACCTCCTGGTCTTGAACATCTTGTGAAGAAGGGCAATGTTTTAAGATTGAAGAAAGCCATCTATGGTCTTAAGCAATCTCCTAGAGCCTGGTATCACAAGCTGAGCACAACCTTGAATGGAAGAGGCTTTTGGAAGTCAGAACTTGATCACACCCTCTTCACTCTTGTTACTCCCTCAGGTATCATTGTTCTCCTTGTGTATGTTGATGATATCATCATCACTGGTAGTGATAAAGATGGTATCAAGGCTACCAAGGAGTTTCTCAAATCTGTTTTTGAGATTAAAGACTTGGGAGAGATGAATTACTTTCTTGGTATTGAGCTGTGTAGAGCCAAGGAAGGATTATTCATCTCTCAAAGGAAATATACACTTGTTCTTTTGAAAGATGCAGGTGCTTACGGAGGGAACACAGCAAAAATCCACATGGAAGATGGGTATAAGGTTCCACGTGAGGGGGAGCCTAAAGACAGCAAGCCATTCCATGATCCAAAGCTTTACAGAAAGCTAGTGGGTAAGCTAATCTACTTAACCATCACTAGACCTGATATTTGTTTTGCTGTGAATCAGGTGAGCCATCATATGCAAGCTCCAAGAGAGCATCTTGGCGCATGGTGGAGAGATTACTTATGTACCTGAATGGAACACAAGACCTTGGTGTGTGGATGGGTTGCAACAAAAGCACAGAAGTGGTGGGCTATTGTGATGCAGATTGGGCAGGAGATTGAGCAGATAGAAATCAACAACTGGCTATTGCACATTCATTGGTGGGAACTTGGTAAGTTGGAAGAGTAAGAAGCAGAAGATGGTCTCTTACTCAAGTGCAGAAGCCGAGTATAGAGCTATGCGGAAGCTGACCAATGAGCTGGTATGGATCAAGGGCATCCTGAAGCACTTGGAGGTTGATCAAGTAGCTCCCATGACAATGCTTTTTGACAACCAGGCTGCCATCCATATAGCCTCCAATTCAGTCTTCCATGAGAGAACCAAGTATATTGAAGTTGATTGCCACAAGGTGAGGCAAATGATTGTGCTTGGAGAGATCCTACCATTCTACACCAAGAGTGAAGATCAGTTGGCTGATGTGTTCACCAAGGCTGCAAGACAAAAGACAATGGAGTCCATCCACATCAGGTTGCGACTCATTGATCTAGGCAGAGGAGCTAGAGCCCCTTGCCATGAGGTCTATACTCTTTTTCCCTCATCAAATTTTTGTCCCAATGGGTTTTCTTTGGTGAGGTTTTTTAATGAGGGAGATCTCATGGCATCCAAGCTTGACTTGTTCCACATGGTCAAGCTTGAGGGGGAGTGTTGAGATGAGATGAGGATATGTGATCATAGAAGAGACATGGGTAATAAGAGGAAGAGAAGAAGAGGCATGGCATGAAGTTATGAGTGTGGTAAAATAAAGTTACCACAATAACTTTTATTTTACCATAGGTAAATTAGTGAAGTGCAGCAAAAGGAAGGATGATACTAATTGAGAAGGAGGGTTCTGGTTTGAACTTGATCTGAACGTTAGAAAGGATCAGGTTGGTGCAGCTTGACAGCCTGGCACATGCTGGAAAGGAAGAAGCTCTTCCTGGCCTTGACCACAAGCGTGTGAAGCTTGTCATTGGTTGGTTTGAATTAGGCGCCTCCCTTCCTTGACTACTTTCACCTAACCTTATCTCATATCTTATGAAACCCTTGTATCTCTTACTATATAAGTTGTAATCTCATCATTAATAAGACTAATCAAGCAATGAGAGTCTCATAATATTTTCCAGAAATGTCTCTTAGTCATTAATCTCATAATCAAGTCTCTACTCTTTTAATCTCTTCTCTAAACTCTCTTAAACATCTCTCTAATCTCTTTTATTATTCAAGATCTATTAAATCTTACTGTGAAAGATGTGCAAATTGCAAACAAGCTAAGTCTAAGGTCCAATCTCACGGTTTGTATACTCCCTTACCCATACCTTTTCATCATTGGAATGACATCTCTATGGACTTTATTGTTGGATTGCCTAGGACTAGAACTGGAAATGATTCTATCTTTGTTATGGTTGATAAATTTTCTAAAATGGCACATTTCATAGCTTGCCATAAAACTGATGATGCATTGCATATAGCTAATCTGTTCTTCAAAGAGATAGTTCGTTTGCATGGAATGCCTAGAACCATAGTTTCAGATAGAGACAAGAAGTTCCTTAGTTACTTTTGGAAAACCTTGTGGGCTAAGCTAGGTACTAAGTTGTTGTTTTCTACTACTTGTCATCCTCAAATGGATGGACAGACTGAAGTAGTTAATAGAACTCTAGGAGCTCTCTTGCGTGCAAAGAACTTGAGATCATGGGAAGAACATTTGCCTCATTGTGAATTTGCATACAATCATGCTGTGCATTCTGTTTCTAAGTTTTCTCCTTTTGAAATTGTTTATGGGTTCAATCCCACCTCTCCTTTGGATCTAATGACTTTACCTGAGTGTGCAAGAGTTAGCTTTGATGGGAAAAGGAAGGCCGAGATGGTGCAAAAGATCCATGAGCAAGCAAGACACAATATTGGTGAGAAGACTAAGCTTTATGCTAAGCATGCCAACAAAGGATGGCGTGAGATTGTCTTTGAGGAAGGAGATCAAGTCTGGGTGCATCTTAGAAAGGATAGATTTCCGGATGAAAGGAAATCCAAACTGATGCCAAGAATTGAAGGTCCATTCAAGATCATAAGAAAGATCAGCAACAACGCCTACAAACTGGATCTCCAAGGGAAGTATGATGTGAGTAATAGCTTTAACGTTACTGATTTAATCCCTTTTATTGCAGATGAACCAGATTTGAGGACAAATCCTTTTCAAGAGTGAGGGGATGATATGATCATGGATAGGCCAGAAGAGAAGGACAAGGAGGACATGGACCAGCCAAGTAGGATGGACGATGAGAGCATGGATCAATCAGCTAGAGAGGAGGCCTTGTCCATTCCTATTGGACCGATAACTCGTTCCAGAACCAGGAGACCTAAGGAAGCTATTGGAGGAATGATTAGGAAGTCACTGGGACAAAAAGGAAGTCTTGGACGAAGCTTGATAGTTCAAGACACACTTATCACCATTCAAGCTACCTCATCATCAAGCTGAGTATTATCTAGGCAAGCTAGCTATGTGTACTCTTTTTCCCTTGATTGATTTTGTCCCACTGGATTTTCCAATCAAGGTTTTTAATGAGGCCATAGTCTAGCTTTCCAAAACACCTAGATAATACTCCCGGACCGACCACATGGAGAAACCTTATGCTATCTTTTATCTTATGCTTTTTATGTTATCTTTCTTTCAAACTTAGTCAAACCGTGTGGAGCCTTTTTGTTTATGTTTCGTTCATTTTCGAGAAAGCTTATGCATGTACAAGCCTTTCTCTTTATAAGTTCAAAATTCGATCAAATAAAGTATGCAATCTTTTATCTAGAAAATTCTCTCTTTTCTCTTCAACTTTTTTGACGAGTTTAAGTACTCTGGTGTGTAATATCCGGAGATCTAAGGGCTTCTACTTGGTGTGTCATATCCAATCTAGTCGCCTAGGAGTATCAAGAGCCTTCTCATCTCTCTTGTGTCACCAATCAATCCACAAACCTTGGTAGACTTGAGTCTTTGACTCGTTTGTGCAAGGATCTATCCCATACCATCCAGAGAAGGATCCTAGGATCGTGTTACCTTGCTACACTAGAAGTGAAGACCAGCTTTCGGATGTGTTCACTAAGGCAACTAGGCAGAAGACAATGGAGTCCATACATGTTAGATTAGGGCTCATTGATCTTACTCCTAGCCAGAGCTGATCCCCTTGCTGTGAGATCTTTACTCTTTTTCCCTCATCAAGGTTTTGTTGAACTGAGAGGAGTAATATATGAGAAGAGATGTCTTGGATATTGAAGAGAAGATGAGATGATGAGGGAAAATGAAGAAGGATGTTTTTGGGTTGACCTGTCCGTACATGTCCGTACATGGATGGTCAACCAAAGAGTGATCAAGGGTAAAAGAAACTTACCTTGGTAACTCACCACTCGGCCAAGTTACTTTGAAGCTTTACCATTTGGTCTCATGACCGTTGAAGGGAAGAGAGGAGCGTCCGGATAAGCTGGCAAGAGCTGGCTGGATAAGGGGCGCGCCTCAACAGTGCTTGGCTCGTGTGGTTCCTCCCATTGGATCTTTTTGAATTAAAGCAACCTTATCCTTTGACCTCACATGGTTAGCTTTGATTAAAACCCTTGTATCTCTTCCTATATATTGTAACACTTGCTGATTAATAAGACTAACGAGTTTTGGAGACTCTTTCTCTTTAATCTCCCTTGTTCATCATGATTCTAAAATGTTCTTAAACTTGGTTACTAATCTGTTCTTCTAATCTCTCTCAATCTCCTTTATTCTCCCATATTCTCTTAATACCATCTCTTTATTCAAAACTTATATGGTATCAGAGCCAGGTTGGCTTTGGTATTAAGAGATCTCGTTCTTCCTTTCTGTTCTTGTTGATGTTTGTTTTGAGGTCTACTTTACTTGTTCTTGCCATTACCGTGGAGTCTTGTGATAAAGCTGAGTTCTTGTGTGCTGTTTCTTAAGCTTGTGTGTTCTTGAGATGTAGTATTGAGGGTTCTTCAGTCAAGTTGCAAGTGTGAAGCTTTGTGGTCTTTTCTGGTTCAAGCAAGTCAAGATGGATGGAAACAACTTCAGCAAGTTGGTTACGGTTCCAGTTGCATTGAAAGGAGGTTCAAACTACCTTCTTTGGTCTCGGCTGGTGAAGACAGCTATTGGAAGGCTAGGACTTTGGAGCCACATCACAGATGATGGTCCGGAGCCAGTGGCCAAAGAAACTGAAGAAAGTGAAGAAAGCAAGTCGCTTGATGTGGCTGGAGCAATGAAGTGGGTACAAGAAGATCTAATGTTCCTCTCCGTGTTACAAGGATCACTTGAGGTTCCTCTTCTTGAAGCTTACAGCTACTGTTGGGAATGTCTCCAACATCAGCCGTGTGTTTGAGCTCAAGAGGAAAATCAACTCTATGAAGCAAGATGGAGGAGAACTCACCAAACACATGGGAAGGTTTGGATCTCTATGGTCTGAACTTGAAAGTTTGAGACCAAACACCACTGAGCAAGTCGTGTTGATGGAAAGGAGAGAGCAAGATAAGGTGTTTGGGCTGCTGATGACATTGGATCCTTGCTACAAGGATGTTATCAAGCATATCTTGAGGTCGCCGAGTCTACCATCAATGGAGGAAGTGTGTGCTCAACTCCAAAAGGAAGAGGGGTCTCTAGGACTCTTTGGAAGGAAGCAAGACCTCAGTTTAGCTCACCAAGCTGAAGATATGCAAGCTAACAAAGCAGCTGCATATTGAGGTGAAGGAAGAAAGTATGAGAAGTATGAAGGAACCTGTGAGCATTGCAAGTGGACGGGTCATAAGAAGAGCCAGTGTTGGATCCTGCATCCTCATCTAAGGCCAAGCAAGTTCAACAGAGACCGAGAAGCAAGGGCTCACCTTTCTACTGAAGCACATGGGAATGGTTCCTCTAAGGCTGGTTCAAGTGTGAAGGCGGGTGAAAGTGATGGACGGGCCATGGATTCTCATCAGCTGAGTGGGAAGAGCCCTGATCAGGAGTTGTTTACAAAGGCCGACATGGAGGCTCTCATCAAAGATCTTAAGGAGTCTGGTAACAAACTCGGAAACACTCTTGGATATTCATATGCTGCTCATATTATGCCTAGGACTACTGATAGGTTGCTAGACATCTTTAAAAGCTCTTATACTGCTGCTACTGAATCTATTGTTGCTGATAAACTATTAGGAATGCTAGAGAACTTAAGAAATGGATCACCTAGGACTCATATTGCTAAAAACATGCATAAGCCCTTGATCATAGATTCTGGTGCATCTCATCACATGATTAGTGATAATACTTTGATTAAGGATATAAAACCTGCTCATGGTCATGTAATGATTGCTAATGGAGATAGAATTCCTATTAGAGACATTGGTAAATTGAAATTGTTTAATGCTATGTTATCTGTCAAGCCTTTTTCATGCCTGAATTCACTTCAAACCTCTTATCTGTCAAGAGATGCACTACTGACCTTCAATGCTATGTTATCTTTAGTCCTAATGATGTGAAGTTTCAGGATATTAAAAGCAGTAAGTTGATTGGACAAGAAGCAACCAAGGGATATCTTTACATGCTTGAAGACTTAGCTCCCATTTCTAATTCTTGTTTCTCTTTTAGTTCTGTTTTGCCTATGAAAAAAAATTCTTTGTGGCATGCTAGACTAGGACATCCACATGTTAGGCACTTAAGCATTATGTTACCAGGTGTCATGTTTAAAAATAATGATTGTGAGGCATGTATTTTGGGAAAACATTGTAAGACTGTGTTTCAAAGATCATCTACTATCTATGAGAATTGTTTTGATTTTATTCACTCTGATGTTTGGACTGCTCCTTGTTTATCTAGGGATGATTATAAATACTATGTCACATTCTTTGATGAAAATCTAAATACACCTGGTTAACACTCATTAAAACTAAAGATAGAGTCCTTGATGCATTTAAAAAATTTCAGAGCTATGTTACTAACCAATATCATGCCAAGATTAAGATTTTTGTGGGAACCGAAATTCGCACCGTCAAATTAAGTTGATTTGGAGGAAAGCCAAGTGAACCAAGCCTTCCCTGAAGGTCCCGGATATCTGCTGGGCCGCACACGACACAATCAGTTCGACAAAGAAAATACGAAAACGAAATAAAAATCGTAAGAAAAAAGAATAGAGCAAAAGATTTTATTTCCGAATCCGCGTTTGAGCGTGAACAACAGGTAAGAGCCTTGGCTACGAGAGCTGTCGGCAAGTTCGCTAGTCTGATCGCCTAAGTCTATCCTAGTTGAGTCGCAGCTCGCTAGTGAAAACAGAAAAGAATGCTAAGTCGCTCTAAGTGCTAAGTGCCGAATTTGTGATCTGGTTTGCTTCTTGCTCAAAGCTCTCCTTATATACTCCTCCTATGACGGTCTATCTTCTCGCGGGCTGAGTCGGGCTTTTTCCATTTTCGTCCATCTTTGTGTTTATCGGGAAACTTGTACATTTATCTTCGGGAAATCTTGACATTTATCTCTTATGGAAACTTGACATTTATCTCTTATGTGAGGATAAAGATAAACCGTCATAGTTATCCTTCCTTTTCGGAAAATCGTTCGTGGGCCGTTTTGGCCGTGTTGGGCCGTTTAGGCGTTTTTACGGTTTTTCGAAAGGACAGTCTTTGAAGGTCTCGGTGTTTCCGAAGGAACCTTAATTCCTTGTTTAGTCGAGGAAGTGGCGTTCTAGAGTAACCGTGATCATACCAAACCTTGCGTAGATTGATCCGAACAAGCTAAGATGGGATCGAACCGGGCAAGATAGGAATGAGACCGGGACGAGGCCGTGGACCGACGCAGGCCGACCGCGCGACGGGTTGACCGCCGGCGCCAGGCCGGGTGCCGCCGGCGCCAGGCGGCCGCGTGACGGTGCCGCCGGCGCCAGGCCGGGGTGACGGGGCGCCAGGCAGGCGGCCCGAGTGACGGGTGCCGCCGGCGCCAGGCCGGGTGCCGCCGGCGCCAGGCGGCCCGCGTCCCGGTGACGCCGGCGCCAGGCCGGGTGCCGCCGGCGCCAGGCCAGCCCGCGTCCCGGTGCCGCCGGCGCCAGGCCGGGTGCCGCCGCGCCAGGCCAGCCCGGTCCCGGCGGGCCGCCAGGCCGGGGTGCCGCCGGCGCCAGGCCAGCCCGCGTCCCGCGTGCCGCCGGCGCCAGGCCGGCCCGCGTCCCGCGTGCCGCCGGCGCCAGGCCGGGTGCCGCCGGCGCCAGGCCGGCCCGCGTCCCGCGTGCCGCCGGCGCCAGGCCGGCCCGCGTCCCGCGTGCCGCCGGCGCCAGGCCGGGGTGCCGGCGCCAGGCCGGCCCGGTCCGCGTGCCGCCGGCGCCAGGCCAGCCCGCGTCCCGCGTGCCGCCGGCGCCAGGCCGGGGTGCCGCCGGCGCCAGCCCGCGTCCCGCGTGCTGCTGGTGCCAGGCCGTCTTGCCGTGTGGGTTTGTTCGATCTTTCCCTCGTCAGTGTTTGCGGGAAATCTTTCGAGTTTTGGGAGGGTCTCTAGTCGTAGATCTCGAGATAATTGTTTCCAACGAGATTCTGCGAGTATCGGGATTTTGAGATGGACTTAGATCTTCAGATTTTCCGTCGTCGAGGATGAGAGCAATGTGGCTCCGAGTTTTAGATATGTTAAAAGATGAATCTTTTAAACAATCGGGAAGGTTTTACGGAAGACTCATTGTAGATCTCGGACAATCCAGACATGGATTTCAAGGGACCAGATGCTGTCATTGCCGAGATGAGACGATCGCATGATGGGCGCCAGGACCCTCGCCGTTGGCGCCAGATGGGAGTGGACGAGCCTTCCGTGAATTTTATCGAGCGACGACTCGTTTCTTGGATTTGATCGTCGCTTGGCTTTTCTTTCGAGGACTTTCGGGTGACGATTTCGTCATTGACCGATTTTGACCCCAACAGTTAGCCCCCCAGCTAGCTAGGAACCGTAGAGCCTGTCGGATCCTAGCTTGCGGTATAGCCGTGTGGGAAGGTGTTGAGACGTAATCGTCTGCCGAAAGTCGAGGGTAAATAGTGATTTTACCTCCTTTATGGATGGAGTAAGAAATCTCATTCTTACTTCATCACAAGGATTTTACTCTCTCTCTCTCAAGAATCCTTTCTCTCTCTTTAAGAACAATGTCCTTCAAGATCCTCAAAGAGAAACTCTTCTTCCCATTCATCCTCGGATGACTCTCCTGCCCATGTAACGGTAAAGCAGGAGGAGTCGGTCGAGGAGGAAAAGAGGAATGCGTATTACAGAGCCCTTGTAGGTTCGCCCCCGACACTGCCAGAGATCCCTGTTCCGAAGAGGCCTCTGAGGCAGCCCGGTGCTCCTTTTGCGCCGAGCTCGGTTTCTCGTAAATATCTCAAGGTTCTTCGAGATTTTTACCAGGTTCCTGAAGGAGTCAAATTTCGGATTCCCGTTGGTAACGAGAGTGCAAGGAATCCTCCGCAAGATTTCTTTACATGTTACGAAGCTTTCTTTACGTACTGCCGTATGTGGTTCCCAATTCCTGGTGCCATTGTTCGTGCGCTTCACCGCTTCAAACTTTCGATCAGCCAACTCAGCGTTCCTGCCTTGGAGAGTTGGCTTGGCGTACTAATCGCTAGCTACGAACTCGGGATTGATCTTGGTCCCGATGATTTCGAAGGTCTTTGGGGTACTCGGCCGACGGGGAGTGACGGTTACTATTCCATGCTGCCTAAGAAGGATATGGCCGTGATTCAGGGGACTACTTCGAATCCCAAATCGTGGCAGGAGCGTTTCTTCTTTGTTCAAATAGATGGCGAGTCTGTCGAGGAGAGCTGCCTCCATCTATTTCCGCGAGCATGGAACTTTAACCGAGGTAATATGACGAAAACTCTGTTATCTATCTCACTTTTTCGGAAGTGCGAGTGTCTTGACAAAATTTCCGTTTTGTAGGGAACAACCCTACCGCGCATTTGCCTGGTAACGTTTTTCGTCAAGAGAGATCTTCTTCGTCAAAGGCCGTTTTTCTGGAAATCCTTCACCCTTGAACGGATCCGAGATGCGGTTAAGCTTTATCGGTCCCGGGGTTCTGTTCCGTCGTACGACGCCGAACCTGTTACCGTGGTTCCTTACTCGGAGGCGCAGACAGAGGTCTCGTAAGGGAAAGGAAATCGATGATGGGGAAGGCTCGGAAAACCCTTCACCGTTGGGAGAAAAACCTAGTTTTGTTCCAACGGAAAAAGATGGAGCCAGCGGTTTTCCATCCTAATCAACTTCTTTGATGGCCTTCCTCCGGAGTTTACTACTGATGAGTCGCTGGAGGATGAGGAGAAACGACGGATTTTTGCCGAGGGCTCCCAACGTGTCAACGAGGTTTGGCCCTCCGAACTTCTTTAACCTTGCGTTTGAATCCGTATATAAGCATGCTTGCTGATCTTGAGTTTCATGCAGGGACTAAGAGTGTTTAGCGAGGCGCTTGACTCGAGTTTCCGCAAATCCAGGATTGCTAACTTCAAGACCACAGAAGTGGAGCGAGAGCTTTTCCGGTTCCGTCAAGAGGTGAAGGCACAGAACGTGAAGCAAGCTGAGCTTCACGCTCGGGCTCTCGTACGGGCGGAAAGGAGAGGAAGAAGGATGGTCGCAGCGGAGGTGGCAAGACGGGCGGAATCGTTTGCTGCTGAGTTTCAATGCTTTAAAGAAGCTCAGGAGTTTGTTGGTGATTTCCGCGAGTGCCGAGGTTCGGTCGTAAATCTTTACAAGTCTCAGAACCCAGATTTCTCTTTCGATTCCGAGGATCGCTGAAATGAAGGATTTCATGGCCGAGTGTGCTCATGCTGAGTCCTTGGTTCCTCCGGTAGAAGAAAGAGTCCGGAGACTATGGGAACCTATCGAGGTTTCCGAGGATACGGTGGAGGTCGGAGCCGATGAGAACACCGAGAATGGTGGGAATGCTCGAGGTGTGAATGAAGAAGTGGACCAGCCTGCTAGTTCATTTGGGATTTCTGCATCCGGATTTCTCAACGTTGACTTCCTTCTATGAATTGAATTTTCTGGCCGTGTGTGGCCGTTTTTAGTAATTTTATCCTGCGACCGTTGGAGGTTGCATTCTCATGTTTTTGGGACTGGCCGTTGGTGGCTTTGAATCCTGCCGTCTTTTGCGGCTTTTATGAATATGAAAATTTGCGAGATTTCGTCTTTTGTTTTGATTTATACTTTCGTCAAGTGTAGAGGGAAGGATGCGAGTAGTCACTTCGTATCCTAACTCTTTTTTTGTCGCTTGGTCCGTATGCTACTTTTTAGCGAGCGTTTTAGGTGTAAGCGATAAGAGACATGTTTTGGGATCTCGTATACGATACTATGTCTGTGAGATGTCAAGATCCAGCAAGACTGGGTTTAGGGCAAGACCTAGGTTTACTCTCAGCTTTGAGGCTGTGCGATGACTGATCGGCTTTCGTTTTGCCTGTTAGTGATTTCTTCCTGATTCTTTTCGTTTAAAGTCCGCGACTAGTCGCCGGCTTATATGACTTGTGTTAAAAGAATCGAGCTATCTTCGGAGTTTATCCGAGATGCTAAACCAAAATTTTGGGTTTCTTGTATAGCGCGCTATGATATCCTTGTCGGATGTAAGAGGACCTTTGTAGGTCTGACTACGATTTTGTATTGAGCGAAACGTTTCTTATGAGCGTCCGTCGGGGCCAATCGACGGGCGTGAGTTTATTTTTAAGTCGCTGGTGGACTGTCTTTTGCGGATAATACGAGTTTTGTTATCTTTTTAAGAAGTTGCGACGTCTCGCGTTTCTTTTGAAGATATGATTTTCGTTTTTCCGAAGCGTTGATGCGTTTCAGTAAGTATAAAAGATAGAAAGAATTAAAAAATTTCGAGAAGTTTAAAGTACATATGCGGATTTTCGCGTTTTTGTGGGAGTATAGGAGTATACGCACCCAGTCCCCCCCCCCTTTTCGGTGAGGGGGATAGCTGAACTCGTCGGGTTTCGTCGAGCTGCCTACGTACCTCTTTCGAGGATCAAGCCATCTCGTAGTTCTGATAGTTGCTGCGGACGTTTTTACTCCCCGTGTGTCGCCGTTCCGATCGTGCTGGTCGGATCAGTGGTGTGTGCGGGGGTCGAGCTGTCCGGTGCTACGGCGGTGGATTCAGAGGCTTTGTCGCCTTCTTGAATCGTTGCCTGTTCGGATGATTCTGGATCATCTTTCCTTGAGTCTTCGGGAATGTTGTGTGATTCCTTTGCTCGTTTTGAGTTGACCGCAGGGGCGTTCCGATCTTTTCGCAGTTTGAACTCGGCTAGGTAACAGAGTCTCGACTGTTTCTGGCTACCCCAGATGGCTGCGGTTCCGGTCGGAGTCGGGAACTTGATACCGAGGTGATATGTGGACGGTACTGCCTTCATGGAGTTGATCCAAGGGGTTCCCATGATGGCGTTGTAGATGGCCGGGTTGTCGACTACTGCAAACTCGACGATCTTTGTAACTTCCTTCGCCATGACTGGGAGTTTAATTTTCCCGAGGGTCATGGTAGTGACGCCCGAGAACCCCGTCAAAGGTTTTGGCTCAGGGATGACTTCCCCAAGTGGGATCTTCATCCTGTAGAGGGTGTCGCGGAAGATGACGTTGACCGTGCTTCCAGTATCGACGAGAATGCGGCCGACTTCGAGATCCTGGATGACCAGGTCGATTACCAAAGGATCGCAGTGAGGTTTGTCGATTCCGACGGTCTCGTGTTCCTCGAAAGCGATTGTGTGGTTAGGAACATCGCTGTCCGGGAACCAGTTGGAACTGGTCTCGGCTTTTCGCCCGTAGGCTTTTATCGATGAGACAGAGTCCTGGTAGAACTGTGATCCTCCGATGATCATGTTTACCCTCTGGCGACTGCTGTTGTTCCCTTGGTCGTCTTGTCTTCTTCCGCGCTTCTCCCCTGATTGGTTTTCGGTCGCGCGGTCTTCGGAGGTAGTTTTGTTAGTCTTTGGGCGGTCAGAGTCCAGGAGCAAGTCCTTTATACTCTTGACCTTTGATAGCTCGCCGGTGAGGAGTTTTGCGGCGAGCCGGGCGCCGAGAACCTTGCAGTTCGCAGTGGAGTGACCTCTGGTCTCGTGGAACTCGCAGTAGGAGTTATCCTTGTACTGGTTCCTGGTCCAGGTGTTACCGGAGGTTTTGCCCTGCTCCGAGTTGATGGCGTAGTTATGCTCGCCTTGGACGTCTTCCCCTTCGTGATGGACGTACTTGTCGTTACGAGAGGGTTTCTTCTTGGACGCGGTTTTCTGCGGTCCGTGCTTCTGCGATAGAAGCTTCATCTCTTCTTCCATGATGATGAAGTCTGTTGCCTTGTGGAGAGTATCCTGGATTGTCCGCGGCTTTTCCAGTAGTATCCACTTTCGGAACTTCGACTTGTACCAGAGAGTTTTTCTCAGGGCGTCGATTGCGACATTGTCGCTGATGCCCGTTACTCTGGCCATCACCAGTTTGAACCTTCGCATGAAGTCGCGGAGTGACTCGTCTTCCTTCTGAGCTAGACTCCATAGATCCACGTCGGACGTTTCTCTATCCATGAACATGGAGTACTGTTTGAGAAACGCCGAGGCCAGTTGGCGGAAGCTTCCGATGGAGTTCCTTTTGAGCCGGGAGAACCACTCGAGCGCAGCACCTTTGAGGTGCTCGACGAAGAGAAGACAATGACCTGCGTCCCGTTCGCGCTCCGGGAGTTTGCACCTACCCATTGCGATCTGGAAGGACTGCAGGTGTGACTTAGGATCCGTCGTACCGTCATAGACCGGGATTTTGATCTTCCCTGGGTCTGAGATGCGTGTTTCCGTGATCCGAGTGGTGAAAGGCGTTTTCCGTGCTTCCTCGAGGAGTCTATCGATCTCGGGGGCAGAACTGGTCGCCTGATGGATCTGCGATTTTACCGCTTTCACTTCAGCCACGGTCTTTTTGAGAGATTCACGGAGATCATGGATCTCGCTATTGCCGCCGGCGTTCCTCCGAACCTGTCGACGCTGGTCGCGATAGATCCGAGTTTGATCTTCCGCGAGTTCTTCCTGCTCCATCCAGTATAGTTCTTCCTCCTCTTCTGTCATGGGCCTATCGAAGGATACCGTCTGCCGAGCGGACTGGCTTCGGGTTCTCCTGGGGTGGATGTCAGCGTCTTCATCGGAAGGGTCCGATCGGTCGCTGACATCTAGGTCGATGCGCTCGACGTCGCTTTCCTTGTTTCCCGCAGCCGGGAGTGGAAGGTTCTGCGAGGTCGTTTGCTGTCCTTTTGGAGCCGTTTCCTCGGTAGTGGGCTCTTTCGGGGCATCTTTGTCTCGTGCTTCGGGAGATCCGAAGTCGAGTCTTCTGCCGCGGCGCGCCTTGGTGGATCCGCGCGGCAACTTGCTCCTCGCAGTTAAGGTATCGACCTGTTTTGCGAGCGAGGTTATCAGCTTGTCCTGTTGTTCCGCCCGCGCCTGGGCGGAGGTAAACAGTTCCTTAATCTGCCTGAGCGCCTCAGTGTTTGCATCAGCAGTGACTGCGGACGCGTCTCCAGCTGGAGTCTTCTCAGCGTTGGCATCGACGGGTGTGCCGTCTAGCGCTGGCTGATCCTTGGTGGCGTCGGCTGACATGATCGAGCGTGTGCAGTTGCGAGATAGATAGATCCGTAACCCCCCCTCCTTCTAGCGCCAAACTGTGGGAACCGAAATTCGCACCGTCAATTTCTGATAAAGATTTGTGGAGGAAAACCGAGTTAACCCGATCTTCCTTGAAGGTCCCGGATATCTGCTGGGCCGCACACGAAACGATCAAATAAAGTAGAAGTTGCGAAAATAGAAATCGTAAAAGTTGAGCGGAAAAAAGATCTTATTTCTGAATTCGCGTTTTGAGCGTGAACAACAGGTGAGAAGTAAGCTATAAGAGCTGTCGAAAGGTCCGCTAGTCCGATCGCCTAAGTCTATCCTAGTTGAGTCGCAGCTCGCTAGTGAAAACAGAAAAGAATGCTAAATCGCTCTAAGTGCTAAGTGCTCGAAAATTTGTGATCTGGTTTGCTTCTTGCTCAAAGCTCTCCTTATATACTCCTCCTATGACGGTCTATCTTCTCGCGGGCTGAGTCGGGCTTTTTCCATTTTCGTCCATCTTTGTGTTTATCGGGAAACTTGTCATTTATCTTCGGAAATTTGATATTTATCTCTTATGGAAACTTGACATTTATCTCTTATGTGAGGATAAAGATAAACCGTCATAGTTATCCTTCTTTTTCGGAAAATCGTACGTGGGCCGTTTTGGCCGCGTTGGGCCATTTAGGCGTTTTTACGGTTTTTCGAAAGGACAGTCTTTGAAGGTCTCGGTGTTTCCGAAGGAACCTTAATTCCTTGTTTAGTCGAGGAAGTGGCTTCTAGAGTAACCGTGATCATACCAACTTGCGTAATTGATCCGAACAAGCTAAGATGGGATCGAACAGGGCAAGATAGGAACGAGACCGGGACGAGGGCCGTGGACCGACGCCAGGCCGACCCCGCGGACGGGTGCCGCCGGTGCAGGCCGGGTGCCGCCGGAGCCAGGCGGCCCGCGTGGGACGGTGTGCCGCGGCGCCAGCCGGGTGCCGCCGGCGCCAGGCCGCCGCGCGTGACGGTGCCGCCGGCGCCAGGCCGGGTGCCGCCGGCGCCAGAGCCAGCCGCCGCGTGCCGCCGGCGCAGGCGGGTGCCGCCGGCGCCAGGCCAGCCCGCGGGCGGCGCGGGGGGCCAGGGGGTCCGCTGCCCGGGAAGGGTGGCGCCGCGCCCGGTCGCAGCGCCAGGCCGGGGGTGCCGCGCCAGCCGGTGGCCGGCGCAAGGGCGCGTCAAGCGTGCCGCCGGCGCAAGAAGGGGGGACGCCAGGCGCAGGCAGCCGTCCCGATGCCGCCGGCGCCCCGGTTCGCGCCGGCGCCAGCCAGCCCGCGCCGCGTGCCCGCCGGCGCCAGCCAGGGTGCTTGACGGCCAGGCCGCGGCGCCAGGCGCAGCGTCCCGGTGCGCCTGCGCCAGGCCAGCCCAAGGCCGGGTGCCGCCGCGCCAGTCCAGCCAGCGTCCCGCGTGCCGCCGGCGCCAGGCCGGGGTGCCGCTGGCGCCAGCCCGCGTCCCGCGCGCTGCTGGTGCCAGGCCGTCTTGCCGTCTATGGGTTTGTTCGATCTTTCCCTCGTCAGTCGTTTGCGGGAAATCGGGATTTTGAGATGGACTTAGATCTTCAGATTTTCCGTCGTCGAGGATGAGAGCGATGTGGCTCCGAATTTTAGATATGTTAAAAGATGAATCTTTAAAACAATCGGGAAGGCTTTACGGAAGACTCATTGTAGATCTCGGACAATCCAGACATGGATTTCAAGGGACCAGGATGCTGTCATCGCCCGAGATCGTGAGACGATCGCATTGATGGGCGCCAGGACCCTCACCGTTGGCGCCTTCCGTGAGTTTTATCGAGCGACGACTCGTTTCTTGGTTTTGATCGTCGCTTGGCTTTTCTTTCGAGGATTTTCGGGTGACGATTTCGTCATTGACCGATTTTGACCCCAACAAAGGTTGGCCGTTCTAGTTATTTAGAAATAATAGACGGGTTGGAGGGATGAACACAATGCAAGATCTTTGTATGGATGACCTGGAACAGGGAAGTAACATGAACCAGAGAGTGGCTTAGGTTGAAAGAAACATGCAACACTCTCTTGGAGGTAAGTGTTATCCTTGGTGGCCATTCAAAACAAGTGAGCATATGCGGTGTTCACGTTGATTTAAGGGAGACGCTATATGGCTAGTATACGAGTGGGGTTGTGATCAAATGAATCAGCTTGGACTTGGTATAATTCAAGGTAGGATCCCTTAGATCGAGTCGAATGGAATGGATCAATTCCAAGAGGAATTGGAGACACGATGTTAAGTATCGTAGTATGATGAGGATTGAGGGATATTATAAACACTCTTGTGAACGGTATGGGACGTTTACACAAGTGTGACGCTTTGGAGAATGGTATGGGACGTTTTCCAAATGTGTGGTTAAACCGAGATCCTACTCATCTAGGTACTTAATGATCGGTGGTGTGGAAACATAGGTACTTTTCGACACTGGAGGCTACACATAGTTTTGTGAGTCCAGAGATGATCGGAAAGGGGGTCGTTCCAGATGGGAATGGGGGATTTTCTTGGCATAGTGAATGCGGCCAGTGGGCAGGTAATGGATTCACTAGGGCTGGTTAGAGACATCCCTGTATTGATCACAGTCAGGGTAATGCCTGTGGATCTGAGTATTGATCACAGTCAGGGTAATGCCTGCGGATCTGAGTATTGATCACAGTCAGGGTAATGCCTGCAGATCTAAGTATTGATCACAGTCACGGTAATGCCTGTGGATCTGAGTATTGATCCTAGACAGGGTAATGTCTGTGGATCTGGTTGTTGTCCGCCTAAAGCATCATGAGGTGATATTAGGTATGGACTGGCTTGGAAAGTATCGGACCACTCTGGACTGTCACCGGGAGCAAGTGCAGTTCAAGGGTAGGTGTGGACTCCCGATCAGGTTCCAAGGTTTAAGTCCGACCTCTGGATGCTTGGTGGTGTCAAAAATCCATGTGGAAGGATGTTGAGGAAGGGTTGTGCAGATTATTTGGCCACAAAATGCCACTAAGGAGGTCGTAGGGGGTGATGACCCCGATTACGCTGGTTTGAGAGTCCATGATGTGTTTATGGGCGCTACAGGGCATTCCCCCTGGTAGGGCTGACCCGTTCATAGTAGATCTGGACCAGGGACGGCTCCAAAGGTCCAAAAGTCCCTTGTGTATAGCTCCTGCCGAGATGGCCGAGCTGAAGTCGACCCCGTCCGGGAAGGGACCTAGGTCGCACTACAACCAAGTCGGAGATTGACCTAGGGTTGGGATATAGTCGATCAAGTCCAGTGAGGGATGAGGATCATGGTACAACCATGTCGGAGATAGACCAATGGTTGGGATACGACGGTTGAGTCCCGGAGTGGACCAGGACCGGAATATGATCAAGTCCATGAGTGGACTAGGATCAAATTGTGACAATGTCCAGTGATGGACAGAAGTCAAGTATAAGGCAGTTTAGTATAGCAGAGACTAAGATCGCAATGTGGCCAAGCTGGAAAAGGCTGTGGTCGGTTAGGGGATGATCCAATACGTGGTGGCTGGGGGTGGCTGGGGTCATGAACCTTGGTGTCCATGAAGGACTTAAAGAAACAGAACAATCTGTTAGGACTCGTGGTAAAACGAGTAGCCTAAAGATTGGAACAAGTTCACTAAGACTTTACTGGTACATCGAGTGGCTTGGAGATTGATAGATCTACTAAGACTCGATTACGCAGTATGTTCTTAAGGACTGAATATGATCTGGTCGTGGACTAGAGTCAGAGAAGAATAGACTTGGTGAATACTAAGACTGCAACATAGAAAGTTGGGTCTGGTGACACGGTCTGCTATGGTGCCATGTTTAGAAGGCAGAAAAGACCACTTGGTTCGGATTCAAGGGCGTTCCGCCCAAGTGGGTGAGACTTGTTCATATGATTGATCAAGGTGTGATCAGTGAAAAGAATAAAGAGGAATAGGTAAAATGAATTCGTTAGTAAGAACCAATTGAAAATGTTCCATGTGCAGCATGCAAAAGAGTTCGATGGAACCTTTGACATGAGACAAGACGTCAGCCCCACTGGATTCGAGGACGAATCCATCGCAAGTGGGGGAGACTTGTAGCATCCTCGATCCTGGATAGGACCGTTCGGATGGACCATGGTGCAAGGAGAAGCACCAGTCAGGTCATGTGACCTAAAGACAAACGTGTCATGATCCAAAAACATGGCTAAGAGAATCAGACAGCTGAGACTTAACCAAAATAGGATGGAGACAAGCTTAAAGGAGTTGGTCGAGGGTTTCGGTAGCTGGCAGAGGTCTGGGCGAAGCTCGATCAGCTAGGTCAAGCTTGGTGCAGCTCAGTGTAGCTCACACAAAAGTAGGTCAGCTCCAGTAGCTGGACTACTAGCTCATTCAGCTGGGTCAGCTAGCAATCAGTTCATCTCAGCTTGGTGGAGTGTTTGGATCTCGGGCCGTTAGGCCAGGTCTGGACAGTGGTCGGGCCATGTGGACAACTCATGTGTGTGGCGATGGGCCGGTGGGCTCTTTGGATTAGGCCACGGCTTGTTATTCCATTTGGGCTTGGTTTGGACATGTCCAGGAGTGGTTTGACAAGCCCAGGACGTCCTGGTAACTGCCATAGGCGAATGAGTGTGATCTGGACCATTGATGAAATCTAATGGCCAGAATTGATATCGAAGGGATGCAATGGTTAGAAAAGTAACCACCCCTTCTTCTATAGATACAAGGCAAGTTCGTGCCTTTGCAGGCACGCCAGAGATTCTTTCTACACCCTGAAACACAAAGAAAACCAGAGAAAAACAGAGAGATGGTCGGATTAAATAATCCAAGACAGAGATGCAATCAAAGGCAGCAAAGAGGCAGTTTTGGTGGGCAATCATGGGGAGGGTTATGAAGGACCCTCTGGTGAGTTTTGATTGTTTTTTTCCATGCCATGGGCTTCCTCTACATTCATACAACACACGAAAAATAGCCTGGAGAGTAGATAGGAGGCCAGATTCCACTTCTATGGGCTGAGACAGCCTTGAAGGCAGATGTGTGTGAAAAGGCAGTTTCATGGGCATTAAGGGGGAAAGTGATGCACGATCTTTGGGCGATGTTTGATCATGGATGAACACATCCTATGCTTCCTATACACCTTGGGAACGCACTCAAATGGTCAGCAGAGAAGGGGGAAGGCCGAACTCCACTCTCAAAGGCCAAGACAGCCTCAAGGTAGATGCAGTGTAGAAACTGGTTTCATGGGAGTTCAAGGGAAGAGCGGCCCGACCCTTGAATGGATCTTATCATTACTGGAAGTATATGATAAGGATTTATAGAGGCGTGATCAAGAGGAGTATGGTCGTTCCTGATAAAGGAGGACACAAGATCAACAACCATCAAGTATAAGGTAACATGGTCATGATTACTTTCTAGTTTATATTTATGTCTCTTGTGGTGCGGTTAAGGCCAGGTATGGTACGCCCCTTGAAGATTATATATTTTTATGTAAACTAAGTATCCAAGACCTTGAGGAAAGGGACGGATCTTAGTTGATCTAACTCATCCATGTGGATGATAGTTGGATTCTACTCATTGGATAGTGATCCATGGTGGATCATGGATTGATGTTGGATTTGTTCATGGTATCAAGCAATGATCTGACTCATGGAGGAGACACATGGAGTCCTGGTACAAGAGGAATCATGTGGAATGCAAGGTCAAATTCGTTTGAGACCAGCAACAAGCCAAGAGTACGGCCAATACTAGGTGGTGCAGACCACAAGTATTGTGCTGGGTATGTTTATCCAAGGAAGGCCGTATGTAATCTGATCTTGGCAAAGGATGGACGACCTGATCCATGGATGATGGATCAAGGTGTCAGATCTGAGTGATCAAAGGATGCACCGGTGGAAATAGCAAGACTGATCGGGTTCATTGGGACATGGTTCAATGGCCGGTTAGGTAAGTCTGAAGACTCATTAGTTCTGAGTCATGTGGGGTGGTTGGTTGATTGACTCAGAATCTGGTGGGCATTATTAATCCAATTCTATGTTGTTTATACATGGAGGCAATGAACCATGGCCTTGGCCGGTTCAGGAGGTGATAGTCTTTGGCCATCGGCCGGACTGACCAAAGTCGAGTTTCACATGATCTGGACCTCTGGGTCGGATTCTGATGATGGTAAACCTATTTTGGAGATTTATCATGAATTTTATTTAGTTTTTAGGAATTGATTTGATGATGTCAACTTTTGACCGGTTGGGCTGATCGTGATCGGAATCCATATGGTCTGGGTCGATTAATTGGATTTTGATCATGGGAATCTCTTAGTGGAGATTTATCTGGAGTTTTCATGAATTTTAATTAATTTTTGGAGCATGTTTGCTTGAGGTCGTTTTTGTAGCTGAAGACTTCCCAAAGGTACTTGGTCTGTGGGGATGGTTGGCTGAATGATTAAGTACTAAAGGGAAGGTTTTATACAGGTATAAGAGAGTTGGACAAGTGTATGGGGAGCTGGGCAAAGATACCTCACAGCTCGATCAGCTGGAAGAGAGTAGGGAACCTCAAGTGAAGTGGTTCAGCTCAGCTAGCAGGATGAGCTAGCTAAACAGCTAAGTCAGCTGAGACAATGAGCTAACAAGCTCCGTGGATGTGGCAAAGGTAAGATCTATCATTTATTGCATACATCTAGATAGAATGATTTAAGGGAATTGAACCTCGGATTTGTATGACTTGGTTTAGGTAGGATCGACCTTCGAGCTAGCTGGTAGTTGAGTATACTAACCATTAGCTGATGTGATTCGACCGGACAAGTATTAGATTGAAGTTAGTCCAATGGTTAAGTAAAGAATATTCCGCTGGGCATAAGTTGAAGGATCTAAGCTAGGGAATGACTGAGGTAGTCTTAAGCTAAGGTCTAAGTTAGACATTATTAATAAAGTGCGAAAAAATTGAGAGGTTCGGTCAGTGTGTGGACCGAGCGACGTAAGGCGTCGAGCGCAGCCTAGTTGGCTGGGATCGGGTCTTACAGCGCGTCTCTCTCTCTCTCCTCCTCGCCGGCCGCTCTCTCTCTCCTTTTCCCTCTCGCCGGCGCCGTAGTGGTGGTGGTGTAGCCGATTGGTGTGGTGGAGATCCAGATCTCGTTTCTCTTGCCTCTTGTTTCTAGATCCAGAACAAGATCTAGGCTAAGGTGAGGTTGCTTGAACCCAGTCTTCCCTCATTCTCTCTATACTCCTGTATGTTGGATCTAGGGCTGGTTAGACCCTGTTTGAGAATTAGGTTGATAGATCATAATGAATGCTAGGGTGTTAGATGATTGGATCATGATGCATAAGAACCCTCGTACTGTTAAATGGGACTTAATGAACTGCCTTGTGTTGATGTGGATAATGATTGATGATGAATGATTGTGTGATTGATCTGTGTCCCATGTGTTGATGTTGAATGAAAGCTAGGTTGTTAGAGAGAAGTGAATGATTGAATCATAGTTGCATGAAAATTAGTTCTTGTTTGGTAACTAGGCAATTGACAGTTGTATGTGATTGAGATGTGAATTGATATCGGCTGTGATGATTGAGAATGTGTAGTATTTTGTGTGAGACACCGATAACAGGTGGCGTCTAGTGAATGAGTAGGAGTCTATGAGTCAAGTGAAATGAGAATGAAAAATGAGAAATGAGAATGAGAAATGAGAACGAGAATGAGAAATGAGAAACGAGAATGAGAAATGAGAATGAGAAATGCGAATGAGAATGGGAATGAGAACGTGGAAATAATTGTGTCAATGATCTTGTTTGATGTCATGTTTGGACCACCGAGAATGGGTGGGCGTCTAGGGTCTAGGATGTGTAAACCTGCGGGACAGTAGCCTAACAAGAGGTACCCGCAGGGGCCCATGGGACAGTAGCCTAACACGAGGTATCCATGGGCGAGACGAGATGAGCCTGCCGCGAGATGCGGGATAGAAAAACGTGCAAGGGTGCCATAAGATCGAGTCAATGCCGAGTCGTGGCATAAGTATGACTATTGAGACGGGAGGGCAGACAGAGCAAACGGGCCAATGGGCTGCGACTCGGGTAGTCATGTAGGAGGCTGGAGGGGGGGACGGATTTCCCGGGAGAGGGCGCCTCCTTCCAGGATAGGCCGGAACGAGTTGGGACACCGTAAACGGCTATAGGTCCTACGTCTAGGTTGATTGGTGTCGAGTCAGTTTTGTTAATTGGAGTCGGTCTGTTGAATTTATGTGTATCACTGACTGAGTTCAGTGAGTTGATTGATCGCTAGGTTGTAGAAATGAATAGAAACGTTATTGCTTAGAAATGATATTGAAAGAATATAATTGAATGCATTGATTGATTGTAGTGGCTAGTCAGTCCTGGTTCTTGCATAGAATAGTATAGAGTGTCATGCGGGCAGGCTGGTCTAGAGTCACTTCACAGAGTAATTCATTGCTCATTCCCTCCCTTCCATTTCCCTGTGCGCAGGACTGTAAGTAGAAGTATATGGATTCGGGTGGATGGTATTTCAAAGAAGGCAATGCGTCCGTCGACTCTTGGGACCAGTAACGGGACACATATGGTTGTCTATAGAGTAGACACGTGTCCATAACTCCCTTTCGGTAACCCCGGTCGGACGCCGGGGGATAGGGATGTTACAATTGGTATCAGAGCGGGGGTTAAGATCCCTTAGTGCTATCCTAAGGGATTGGCATTTCCGGCGTTTTAAAAAAAAAGTTGTTTTATTTAAGAAAAGAATTTGCAAAGGTTTATGTCGGGTTTAAAAGTTGTGAAATGATTTCAAAACCAGCTACTATATCTATGCTTCTATTATGGTTCTGATCAGACCTTCATTTGCAGGATAAATTTGCTTGACCAGTACGAGTGGAGGATGCCGCGTATGCACTACGGGCGAAGGGGAACTCGGGGGTACATCCGTGAGAATCATCATGATGCGGAAGGTAACTGGGTGTTACCTATGTTCCCGGACCCGGGGCCGATCGTGTTTCTCCACATCATTGTGGCTAGTTGAGACCCTGGGATCATTTCGCTGGAGTAGGACGCATGATTTATTTTCCAGTCTGGTTTTATTTATTTATTGTCGGTGTTGGTGTTTTCTTTTTCTATAGGCATTCTATGGATGTACGAATGTCTTGAGTTTTTGAACTATTGTAGTCCTACTCCATTTCATTTATTGAAATTCATTCGTTGGTTTAAAGATACTGAGTAAAGTGTTCGTGTCTGGTTGTTTCCCGGGTGTGATGTGTGATTATGTGGGTGTATTCCTGGCTTGCACGAATGAGTTTAAACCTGGGATTCAACCAGGCATGAGGGAACATGATGTTACCATTAGCGTCCTGTTATAGATTTTGAGTTGAGGCACGTTAGTCGAGGATGTTGTTGTTAGCGAATCTGTATGGGTGCTATGAAAGTTATATGAACCATATGGAAATGGGATCGTCAAGACAGGCTGATCGACCTGAGTTTCATGCTTATGTGTTGGAATAAGAAGAAGATGTAGAGTACATATGCCCTAATGGTTTCGACTTATGGAAATACTGGTACAAGGAGCCTATGGGAGATCTTTTAAGAACCCTGTATGCTCGATCGATAGTGGGGGAGAGCAGGGATTCAAGCTAGAAAAGACCCCCAGAAACTACTGAGCAAGTGGGACAGCGTGATTTGGTTTAAGGGAAATACAACACCGCTGTGGAGTTGCACAGTGGAAGCGTGGTGGCAAGCAGGTTAGCACGCCACAACGGATGTTGGTTTCAAAATTGTTCCACACGACAGTCGAGCGAAGAATGGTAACAGGATATCAGGCATTTTTACCAAAGCCATCATCATTGGCATGTCTTATTGCATCATGGGCGGGATGCAAGTTGGATGTGTGAACTGCAAGAAGCGGGGTCGCGAAGGGAAGCGCATGGTTGGTTATGGAAAAAGGGATGGAATATAAAAAACGTTGGAGCTGCGTAAGGACTAGCGAGCCGGAGTTATTTCAAGAACCGTGGTTCGTAAATGACAAGTGGTTGCCCATTCCTGACCGGGACGTTAGTCTTGAGGGTTTCGATACGCGGAATTCGGGGATAAATTCCATTAAATGGGGGAGATTGTAACATCCCGGTTCGGGACTGGTATTTTTTTAAAAGAAGATGGGCTTCCCTACGGCCCGATTGCCAAAAACCTAGGTCTCCTCCTCCCGTTCCTTATAAAAGGAGCTGCAGCCTCCTTCTTTTGTCTTATTAACGAAAGACAGAAGCGGAGCCATGCAGAGAATCCCCCAGAGATCAGAAACCCTATCCGCCCTCTCTTTCTTTTTTCTCTCTCTCTCACCGCGAACTCTCTCCTCTCTCTCTCTCCGCGCATCTCTATCTCTCTCTCCTCCTCGCCGGACGCTCTCTCTCTCCTTCTCCCTCTCGCCGGCGCCGTAGTGGTGGTGGTGGTGGTGGTGGTGGTGGTGGTGGTGGTGGTGGTGGAGATCCAGATCTCGTTTCTCTTGCCTCTTGTTTCTAGATCCAGAACCAGATCTAGGCTAAGGTGAGGTGACTTGAACCCAGTCCTCCCTCATGCTCTCTATACTCCTGTATGTTGGATCTAGGGCTGGTTAAACCCTGTTTGAGAATTAGGTTGGTAGATCATAATGGATGCTAGGGTGTTAGATGATTGGATCATGATGCATAAGAACCCTCGTACTGTTAAATGGGACTTAATGAACTACCTTGTGTTGATGTGGATAATGATTGATGATGAATGATTGTGTGATTAATATGTGTCCCATGTGATGATGTTGAATAAACGCTAGGTTGTTAGAGAGAAGTGAATGATTGAATCATAGTTGCATGAAAAGTAGTTCTTGTTTGGTAACTAGGCAATTGATAGTTGTATGGGATTGAGATGTGAATTGATATCCGCTGTGATGATTGAGAATGTGTAGTATTTTGTGTGAGACACCGATAACGGGTGGCGTCTAGTGAATGAGTAAGAGTCTATGAGTCAAGTGAAATGAGAATGAGAAATGAGAAATGAGAAATGAGAATGGGAAATGAGAACGAGAATAAGAAATGAGAAATGAGAAACGAGAATGAGAAATGAGAATGAGAAATGAGAATCAGAATGGGAATGAGAACGTGGAAATGAATGTGTCAATGAACTTGTTTGATGTCCTGCTTGGACCACCGAGAACGGGTGGGCGTCTAGGGTCTAGGATGTGTAAACCTGGGGGACACTAGCCTAACAAGAGGTACCCGCAGGGGCCCACGGGACAGCAGCCTAACACGAGGTACCCGTGGGCGAGACGAGATGAGCCTGCCGCGAGATGCGGGATAG
>JAATWR010000170.1:0-50000 GCA_018703725.1 Brassica juncea
TTTCATGAAAGGAAGAAACTCGGACACCCGGGTCGGGTAGTGCTGGACCAGGCCGGGTATGGCCAGCCCGCGTGCCTCATCGCGTCCTGCCCATCCAACCCGTGCGGGTTTTCCTGGCCGGGTGTCTTGAGTCGGGTGGCTTCTCACGTCGGGTAGGTTGAGGCCGATTATGGACGTCACGCAGGTGATCCAGGGCGGGTGGATGAGGCCGCGTGAGGATGCCGTGCGGGTGGTATTGGCCGCGCGCCTCACCCCGGGTACGTAGGCCATGCGGGTCCTTCAGGCCGTGTCCTCCAAGGCCGCGTGCTGTCCTCTTCAGATCTTCATCAGGCCGTGCAGGTAGTCTAGGCCGGGTGGTCTAGGTCGGGTATGGACTCGACCATCTTCATCTTCTCTTTGTTTTGTCTTGGCTACACCTCATTCTTCCCTTCTTTTGAGGTTTTAAAGCTCTCAAACACTTCAAATGACACCATAGGATGCTCCAAAACCTGATAGGGACAAATGTATGCAAGATGGATCCCAAATATGTCTAAATCCTAATTTATATGATCAAAATGCACTAAAAGAAAAGCTAAAACAATGAAAATATGCAAGACATCAACTCCCCCACACTAGTCCTTTACTTGTCCACAAGTAAACTTTCAAAAACTAAGGAGGTGAGGTTTGAAGGAGGGGACTCATAACCAAAAGAAGCTCTTCTTAATTTTCAAATTGATAACCTTGCATAATCACACCAAATAGCAAGAGCAAAGACTTTTTCTAACTCTAACTTCTCTAGGCCTATCTTAACACCTTTGACCTCTACACTCATCATCATGAATCCACCAACCACAAATCCATCAACTCTCTTACAATCATTGATCAAACTCAATAGAAATCTTGCAAATGGTCAAATGGTCCAAGTCATTTGGTTTGATGAGAAAAGGCTTTTATGCAAAGTGAAACAAGAGGTTCAAATGGACTTTTCATTCGGTCGTTCACTTTCAAAACAAGTAGCCATGATATTGCACATAATTTATCTAAGAAAGGGATCAACTCATGCATACAATTCTCAATCTCCATTGTTCTACCCTTTTCCCAAACAAAATCATGTATTACTTTTATCTACAATGCCAAACCCAACTCACATCACTCACCCAAAGGATTTTCCCAATAACTCATAGATACTTTCTCACTTAAAACTCTTTCTTTTGGAAGTTTATAAGGGATTTTAAACTCTTTTCAGCTCATTCTAAACATTGTTAGCCCCCATTTCATTATTTTTTTTTTATTTTTTTTTCTTTTCTTTTCTTTTCTTTTCTTTTTCTCTTTTTTTTTATTATTATTGGGGACGAAGACTTTCTTTATAAACTACAACTTTAGAACTTTTCATTTCTTTTATCCCTTCTAGACTAAATCACTTATAGCCTTAGAGTTCCTTGAGTCAACATCTTCTTTCCTCTCTTTTTTCATATTCCCAAAACAACACATTACAACACTCACCTCCATCCTAGAAGCTAGACAATAGAGTGCCTAATCTAGCAAGAATGGAGACCAAGCATTGTCGTTCCCAATACTCTCAAGATTATGTGCATGTAAGACTTTCAGAAAGAGGCCCCACTCATCAAAATAATGTAGGGTTGAAAGGAAGGAAGGGGTTATCGGAGTGGAGTACCACTTGAGTATGTCTAAAAGGTAGGCAAAGAATGGGAGAGACAACTCAAAAGTGTTCTATCCATGACTCAGAACACAAAAGACCATAAGCAAGAGACATCAAGTTCAAATAAGACTGGAGTTTACTTCAAAGGGCGAGCTTCAACAATCAATGAGTTTCAAGAAGAGTTTTCAAGGCTCAAAGTCTACAAGCATATCAAGCTACTTGCAATGATTACAAAGGTTATCAATTTTAAAACTTAGCATGAGCTCTTTACAAGGTTGATATCATCCTAGTCCCCTATGCAAGATGCAATCCTATATGCTCAAGACTTCTAATATATGTATTTTTTATGCAACTAAATGAATGCTCTAGACTCAATCCTAATGCAACTACATGATTGTTTTTGTAATCAAATTTTTCAAATTTTTATGGTTTTTCTATGCAATAGCTATCTACAAATGCATGCTTATGACAAGAAACACAAGATGATCAGCAACTTGGCACCTCCCCCACACTTAATTCACACAGTCTCTGTGTTTGTTAGGTGGAGAGAAGGGCCTAAAAGAAAACTAAATGCAAAGAAAAATGGTATATACAATGGTAAGGCGAAGGAGTACCTCTATGGAGCATGAGAAGAGGCTGATGCCTCACTCTCGGAGTAATCTTCCCCATAGGTAGAGTCAAATGAAGGTGATTCATTTCCTGATTCGGATTGGAGAGCTGGTGGGTTTCTTTTGCGGTGAAGAAGCTGCTTCCTTGTGCGCGCTCAGGGATCTACAAGTGGCCGAGGAGGAGATGCAAGGAAGGCATCAAGGTCAAAGTCCTCCGGTTTGCAACCAGCCACAGATCCTCTACTCAAAACATCAGCTACTTTCCTCATAAACTGAGCTGAAGCTTCAGCGTGTCTCTTCACAGTCCTACTCAGCTCTTTGCACTTGTGTGTGAGCTTCTAGATGGTCCTATCCTGAGCTTTGCTCCACCTCTGAAGACTGCTGATATGATCATGAGCCTGGCGAAGGGGACCGAGGGGCAGAGAGGCGGTGCACTGGTCGAAGTGGTAACGAGGAGGACCAAAGAGGTGTGCAGTGGCTCTGCTAGAGTGACCCTGATCGAACACGGATGCATTTTATGCCGCCTTCTTAGCCTCGGGTAAGGTCATGGGACCAAGAGCGCCGTGACGGCCAAGGAAGTGCTGCTGACTGATATCAAATCTGATTGCTCCTGCTATTCTCAAGGTGGTGAGCTCATAGTTAGGAAGAACCAGCTCAACTGTTGTGGCACCTCTCAAGTAGGAATAGACACACTTCCCATTGAATCTCCGTGAGAAGTAGTGAGCTGACTTCAAGTAGTTTAGATCTATGAAAGAGGGTCCAGTTGCATCATTTCCCAAGCTGATACCAATATGCTGAAGCAAGGGTCTGATCAAGCCACCAATTCCAATCTGAGCTTCTGGATCCCTGTTTGTCCAAGCATAATCTTTGTAGTACATGAGGCGCTTCACAAAGAAGTCAACCATAGCAAAGTCAGTGTAGAAATTAGTGGGGATGTCGGGAAAATGAGGAAGTGAGGCATAGTGCTGGATAGCCTGGTGTAGTAAGCGTAAGTCATCTCCATTGACGTTGCTTATCTCTTTTCTTGGGAAGATGTTGTGGACAATCAGCCTATGGAGATAGCGCACAGAAGGATGCCTGATAGAGGTATTCTTGTCTCTGCTGGGGGTTCTATCCTTGACAGATAACAGCTTGTAGGTGTATTGTGCAAGGTTCTTTCCTTTTAGAAGCCCTTTCATCTTAGGCAAAGAAAGTTCCTTCAGATCCTTAAAACCAAGCACTTCTCCAATCTCAGAAAAAGTCATGAAGTAGACTCTTCCATCAATCTTGAATTTGATTCTCCCCCACCCTTACTTCTCATGAGTACTAGAGTGAAATGGGGTCTCCAATGCTGCCAAGAATTGGCAGGATACCTCCTTGTGTGTGGGATGAACCATGGAATAGAAACTGCCCATGTTCATGTAGTCTAGCATGTCCTTCATGTCTTGATCAATTTCCAACTCCTTCATCAATCTGCCAGGAAACACCACGTCTCAATTGCTCTAACAGCTCATCTTCAGTGGGTCTCTTTGTTCTGTCCCTGTGAGCAATGGAATTTTTCGTGGTTGAAGGATCTTGCTCAGCTTCACTACCATCATCAGAAGTTGCATCTCCATCATTTGCATCTTCTTGCTCCAAGGGAGGAGGTGCCACAATCTGGATTCTTGGTGTCTTGGCCTTGGTGGGAGGAACTGGTTCTTTATCACCTCCCTTGCTGCTCTTCTCCAAAACAAGAGCTCCCACACTACTGGTTCTTGGCGTTCTAGCTTTCTTGGGAGGGGCTTGCTTGTGAGCACCTTCAGCCACACTCTCATCAACAGAAATTCTCTTGCTATCCCTTTTTTGCTTGTGCTCTCCTTCTTAGCATTGCCAAAGCTTGTTGCCTACGCTCTTCTTCACATCCTGGCATGGAACCCAAGTCTTTCCCAAACTGAGCAGTCTCTCTCTCTCTGCTTTCTCTTTCTTCTCAGCCTCTATCAATGCTTCATTTTTCCTCCCCGTTGGTACCTGAAAGATCAAATCTTGGAAAAGAAATTAAGCACAAGGAAAGAGGGAACTCTTAAATGAGAGAAACATGAATTGACAATTGCGAGCTCAATCTAAGATCAGCAACCTAAGCAAAAGCTAATCACAATGCAATCAAACTCTCATGTTCATAAACCTTTTTTTTTATGAACACAAGAGGAACAATTCAAGCCAAAGTCATGATAAAGCAATGCCCAGATCGAAATTTCATTAAAGTCTAGCTCGACAACATCATCGCTAACCGATCTAGACCACAATCAACCACAAGTAAGAACCTTTGGAAAAACCCCCAAATCTCATGAACCCTAATTTCCCAAATTTCAAATTCAGCTCAAATTCACCATGAAATCAACAACCCAGCATGATATATGTGGGAACCGAAATTCACACAGTCGATTTTAATGAATAATAATGAAGGAAAGCAATGAAAACCCTACTTTCTTTGCGGTCGGGATTTTCTGCGAGAGCCGACGACAAATGACCAAATAAATGCGGAAAAAAGTTTGTTAAGAGTTAGGACTGGACCTTAAGAAAGGCTGCCTACGGACCCCTTTCGAGGATCAAGTCGGACGTAGTTCAGTTAGAAAGAATTGAACAAGAGATCGAACCGCCTGGGCGAGTTCGTCTAGTACGAGCGTGGGTCATAGAAACAGGATGTCGAGAATAATGCCTAGGGTTTCTAAGTGTCGAGCTCTAGAGTAAAAGAATTGTGCGATCCTTCCGAGAGGAACAGAGATCTGCGAACAAGATAAAAATAGAACAAGAGGCGGCCAGACGTTCTAGGTCCTGGCTTGCTAGTCTAACCGCCTAAATTCTAAGTTTTCTATGCAAACGGGAGTTCTCTAGGTCTCGAATCTCGGATCCCCCTTTTTCTTATGCTCCTGCTCTCCTTATATAGTCGCTCTAGGTCGGTGGCCCATCTATTCCTTTGCCTTCGGGCCCAAGTTTATCTCTATTAGGAATATTCCATTTTTCGTTGATCTTGATAGTTATCTTCGAGTCTTGACATTTAACTTTGGAAACTTAACATTTATCGTAGTTCCACGAGTTAGGACAAACCGTCATAAATTTTATGGGCTCGAATCCCTTCTGCAAGCGTAGATTGGCTTCTAGACCTGTTTAGATCCTTGCGGACCGTTCTTAGGCCTTTTGGCGTTTATACGATCTCTCGGTTTTAGTCATAAAACTTCGAGGATAACTTTAATCGAAACAAAACGAGAAGTATGTGGTCCCGAAGGTCGGATATCACAGCTATACGGAAGATACAGGAGTCGAAGTAAATCGGACAGGCCGGGATCAGGTCGAGTTTGCCAGGCGAGCCGACTGACGTGACGGCCTAGCTCGCCGGCGAGCTGACCCGCGTGATGGTTGAGCTCGCCGGACGAGTACACCAACGTTGTGGTTGAGCTCGCCGGCGAGCTGACCCGCGTGATGGTTGAGCTCGCCGGCGAGCTGACCCAAGCTGTGGTTGAGCTCGCCGGGCGAGTACACCCACGCTGTGGTTGAGCTCGCCGGGCGAGTACACCCACGAGGTGGCCGGGTGATATACCATGGATTTTACCTGTTTTTACCCATGGTATATGAGTTTTTTTATTACTATTATCTATGTTTTGGAGTCTATTAGGTATGTTTTCAGGCTCAGGAGCATTTTGGAGAAAAGTGATGTTTTAGGTGCCTTTTTGGAGCTTTAAGAAGAGTTCACCCGAGATCAGACCAGAGGTTGACATCCGGAGTTACACATCGATCGATGCACATTCCGTGCTATCGATAGACACAAATTTGCTGAAGGACGATACATCGAGATCATAATCGATCGATGTACACCCAGTACTATCGATCGATATTGAGCGGCGAAAGAAACAAGTTGGACTTGGCCAAACTTGAAGCCCACGACATCATATTTTTACAAGATTGCCCCTGACGAGTTTTTAACCTAATGAACTCATATTTATATTTGCCTAAGTGTTTTTGGCAGAGAGAGCTTCTTTTGACCACCATCTTTTCTACACATTTCTTTTACCATTGTTTTCATTACTTTGCAAGTTCTCAATAAAGTTCTATTCAGTTCTTAATTCTTTACTTGTTCTTCTTAACAAAGGTTATAGGATTCTAGATCTAGAGGAGAGATCCAAAGAGATTTGTGATTGGAACTTAAGTGTTCATTCCTCTAATAGATCTATGAACTTCTATTATTACCTTGTTACTATGACTCACTCAGCCATGGCTGAGTAGATTCATTTGTTAGATTTAGAGTTTAAATAGGATATGAGGGATTAGCCCCAACCTACATCTGCTATAGTTGTGATATTTATTGTTAGGATTGTTCACCAATGCTTTTTCTAGATTAGCTAACTAGAACATGAGGTTTAGGCATGTTTAGGATCATTTTGCATTCATTTGTCCTTATCAGGTGTTGGAGTGTGCTTTGGTGTGATTTGAGGTGTTTGGGAACCTTATGATCCAAAAAGAAGTGAAGATTCAAGATTGGCCATAAGAAGAGAAGTGAAATCAAGAGATGGAGAGTTGGACCGGGGAGACCAAACCGGGTACACATACCCGGTCGAATGGAGATTGATCAGGACATCCGGATGACCGGGGTTCATGGTCCGGCTTGATGAACCCGGTCGGGAAGAAGCTGATCAAGGACATCCGGACGACCGGGGACAATGGTCCGGCTTGGTGCACCCGGACGATGAAGAGCATGAAGTGGACCGGGGAAAATGGTCCGGCTTGATGTACCCGGGCAATGAAGCAGCACACCAGCAGGACGGCCGGGGACAATGGACCAGTGTGATGAACCCGGTTGGGAAGCAGCACATGAGCAGGATGTCCGGACGACCGGGAAGGACGGACCGGCTTGGTGAACCCGGTCGGGACCAGGCGCGGCCAGAACAAGGACAGACCGGGGTGGGACGACCGGGTTGGACCATTTGGTTTACCCCTGACCGAGTTTTCATGCTTTCTTCCTATTGGTTGAGACTCATTTGGCTCAAGGACTTTTTAGTAATTTTTCATGATGTATCTAGGTTTTCTAAGCCTAATATAAATACCTTTGTTATCCCTAATATGGGACGGATGTTATTTTCTCTCTAAGAACACAAACCTTTGAGTAAAGTTTTATCTTTGAATCATAATCTCATCTCATCTTTGTGTTCTTAATGTTTGATTTCATCTCTTTTTCTTTCTCTACATGTTTAAGCTTGAATCTCTCATGGGTTTAAGAGTAAGCATGTGGATTAGTGAGTGGATCCATTTAAGATCCATGGGTTAGGATGATTGAGAGTGATTAAGTTTAGATCCAAGGTGCTTAGTGTTAGATCTATCCTTTCCTTGCATGATTTGGTGTTCTTAATGCTACATTTGAGTTGGCCACTCAAACATAGAGCCATAGGCATTTCATGTCCGGAAGGTGTTCTATGAAATGCCTGAACCAACTCATCTATGCTTTTAGCTTGCTTTACCTAAGGGATTAGTTGTTAAAGAAGCTAGGATTGCTATTAGACTCATTCTTAATGTTTGCTTTGATCATTACAGTCAAAAGGATTTGATGTACTTGGGTGATCATTGCAAAAGAGCATTCATCTAGGGATAGAGTTTGTTCAAGCATAGTGTCTAGGCATAAGGAATTAGATTGATTGAAAAGTTGGCATCTTGGATTGAACCTTAATCATTTAAGATCAAGTCCCTATACCCATGGGTCTCATCTCCTCATAAAGAAAGAAAGCTTTACATTTTATTGCATTTTAGATATTGTCTTAGTTTAATAATCATCGCCTTTAATGATTGCATTTAGATTAAGCATAGGCTTGTATTCCCTTTGCTTTGTGGTCACTTAGAACTGGTTCGACAATCTTATATACTACATCATTTGATTAGGACCCTTGAAAAGTTCTTTCATCAAATTGGCGCCGTTGCCAAATTCTAAGTTGATTGTGACATTGGGATTTAGTCACTTGCTTGAGACTAAATCACTTTTCTTTTCTTGTGATATTGATTCTCCTTTTTCCTTTTCCTTTGGTTTTCAGGTGTATGAACACAAGAAGCAGGGGTGCAACTAACCTGGTTCCCACTGTTGGAGAGATAGCTACACTTGAGAGGGAAATAGCAAGAAGGAGAAGAGAAGAAGAGCAACTGGCTCACATTCAGAGGTTGGGGTTTGAGATGGATGAACACCAGCATCAACCTCAAGATGGAAATGTTCAAGGAGCTGACAACCTTGGACCACAGCGCCAGCAACAACAACACCCACATCGGCCAGCTAGAGCTATTGGCACCTATGACCGTCCTCACATTCATGGTCATAGGACAGACATCCGCGCACCAGCTGTGGAAGCTAACAACTTTGAGATCAAGTCAGGGTTGTTGAATGTGATTGAGAACAACAAGTACCATGGCCTGGCTGTAGAAGACCCATTTGATCACTTGGACAAGTTTGATAGCTATTGTGGCTTGTCCAAGACCAATGGTGTGTCAGAAGATGCCTTCAAGCTCAAGCTGTTTCCTTTCTCTCTAGGAGACAAGGCACGCCAATGGGAGAAATCTCTACCTAGTGACTCCATCACCACTTGGGATGATTGCAAGAAAGCCTTCTTGGAGAAATTCTTCTCTACATCAAGAACAGCCAAGCTGAGAAATGAGGTCTCTAGCTTCCAGCAGAAGAATTTGGAAAGCTTTAGTGAAGCATGGGAGAGGTTCAAAGGCTATCAAGCTAAATGCCCACACCATGGCTTCTCAAAGGAGAATTTGCTGAGCACATTCTACAGAGGTGTCCTTCCTGAGTTCAGAGCTAGATTGGATACAGCAAGCAATGGATTCTTCCTGGGCAGGTCTGAAGAAGATGCTGAGGAGCTGGTTGACAACATGGTGAAGAGTGACTCAGTTTACAGTGGAGAGCATGACAGAGCTGATAGAACCACCAGAGCTGATGACAACCAGACCAAGAAGGAAATCAAATCCTTGCAGGAGAAGATAGACTTGCTGATTGCTAACCAAGCCAAACAGGAGCATATCAACTTTGTGGGTGGTCCTAGTCAAGAAACTCCTCCTAAGGTTAATGAAGTTGATGGTTTAGAAGGGCAGGAAGAGCTTTGCTTCATCAACAACAATGGTACTTGGTATAGGAAGGAGCCTAACTTTCAGTACAACAACTAAAGCTTTGCTGCTTTACCCTACCTTGTGCCATTGGTCCTTTGATGTTTGAGAGATGTCTATGTGATTTGGGAGCTAGTTTCAGTCTCATGCCTCTATCTGTTACCAAGAAGCTTGGGTTCAGCCAATACAAGAAGTGTAAGCTCTCTTTGGTGCTTGCTGATCACTCGGTCAAATTCCCTATTGGTATCCTTGAAGATCTCCCTGTGATGGTGGGAAATTGTGAGATTCCTACTGATTTTGTGGTGCTAGAGATGGATGAAGAAGCTAGAGACCCCTTGATCCTTGGAAGACCATTCTTAGCCACAGCAGGAGCCCTTATCAATGTGAAGGAAGGCAAGATTGATCTTCATTTGGGGAAAGAGCACACTCTCCATTTTGACATCAATGAGGTAATGAAGAGGTCAACTGTTCAAGGCCAAGTGTTTTACATAGAAGAGATGGAAGCTCTTGCTGATGAGCTTCTTGAGGAATTGGCACTTGGAGAGTTGGCAATAAAGGACCCCTTGCAACATGCTTTGACAGTGGATAAAGAGGTCCAAGTGGTTGAGAACAAAAAGAGTGATGCTATTGTGGCCATGCTGGATTCTCGCAAGAAGATTGATGATGAAGGCCAGTGTGAGAAGCTTAAACAAGAGGTGCACCAAGCTGTTTCAGCCACTCAACAAGAGGGCACCCAACAAGATGATTGGAGTGAGCTCCAGACACCAAAAGTGGAGCTAAAACCTCTTCCCCATGGTGTAAGGTACGCATTTCTAGGCCCTAATGAGTCATATCCTGTCATTGTGAGTAGTGAACTTACTGAACTTGAACTTTCTCAACTTTTAAATGCACTTAAAAAGTTTAGAAAAGCAATTGGGTACTCACTATAAGATATTAAGGGGATATCACCTTCTTTGTGCATGCATATGATACATCTAGAGGATGAATCAATGACTTCTTTAGAGCATCAAAGAAGATTAAATCCTAACCTGAAGGATGTTGTAAAGAAGGAGATTCTTAAGCTCTTAGATGCTGGTGTTATCTACCCTATTTCAGATTCTAAATGGGTATCTCCTGTGCATGTAGTCCCAAAGAAAGGTGGTATCACCGTGGTTAAAAATGACAAGGATGAATTGATACCAAATAGAACCATAACTGGCCATAGGATGTGTATTGATTATAGAAAGCTCAACTCTGCATCTAGAAAGGATCATTTTCCATTGCCATTCATTGATCAAATGCTTGAGAGACTTGCAAACCATCCTTTCTATTGCTTTCTTGATGGGTATTCAGGGTTCTTCCAAATCCCCATACATCCCAATGATCAAGAGAAGACAACATTCACATGCCCCTATGGCACCTTTGCTTATCGAAGGATGCCATTTGGGTTATGTAATGCTCCAGCAACCTTTCAAAGGTGCATGATGTCTATCTTCTCGGATCTCATTGAGGATATAGTGGAGGTATTCATGGATGATTTCTCTGTCTACGGATCTTTGTTTTCTGCTTGTTTGTCCAACTTGTGCAGGGTCCTACAGAGATGTGAAGACAGCAACCTTGTGCTGAATTGGGAGAAGTGTCACTTCATGGTCAAAGAGGGGATTGTGCTTGGGCATAAGATTTCAGAAAAGGGCATAGAAGTGGACAAGGCTAAGATTGAGGTGATGGTCAGCTTGCCACCACCAAAGACAGTGAAAGACATCAGGAGCTTCCTTGCCCATGCTGCGTTCTATAGAAGATTCATCAAGAACTTCTCAAAGATTGCTAGACCAATGACCAAGTTGCTGTGCAAGGAGGCCACTTTCAGCTTTGATGAAGAGTGTCTTGAAGCTTTCAAGAAGATAAAGGGTGAACTTGTTAGTGCTCCCATTGTCCAGCCACCTTATTGGGACCTCCCTTCTGAGATAATGTGTGATGCTAGTGACTTTGCTGTTTGGGCTGTCCTGGGGCAGAAGAAGGATGGCAAGACTCATGTGATTTATTATGCTAGCCAAACCCTGAATGATGCACAGATGAAGTATGCCACAACTGAGAAAGAGATGCTGGCCATTGTCTTCGCCTTTGAAAAATTCAGAAGCTACCTGGTGGGTTCCAAGGTCATTGTGTATACTGACCATGCAGCTTTGAGACATCTCCTAGAAAAGAAGGATGCCAAACCAAGACTACTAAGATGGATCCTTTTACTTCAAGAGTTTGACTTAGAGATTAGAGACAAGCCAGGGATTGAGAATGGAGTTGCTGATCACTTGTTGTGGGAACCGAAATTCACACTGTCAAATTTAGTTAATTTGGAGGAAAGCCAAGTAAATCTAGCCTTCCCTGAAGGTCCCGGTTATCTGCTGGGCCACACACGACACAATCAATACGACGGAAAGATAAAGAAAAGAAATATGAAAATCGTAAGAAATAAGATAGAGCAAAAGATCTTATTTCTGAATCCGCGTTTGAGCGTGAACAACAGGTAAGAGCCTCGGCTACAAGAGCTGTCGGCAAGTTCACTAGTCTAGCAACCTAAGTTCTAACCTAGTTGAGTCGCAGCTCGCTAGTAAACACGGAAAAAAGTGCCTAAGTTGCTCTAAGTGCTATGTTGCTCTCAAAAAGTTCTCCTCTTGCTCCTCGCCCCAAGCTCTCCTTATATACTCCTCTTCAAGACGGTCTATTCTTCCTTTGAGCCGAATCTATCGTGAATCGGGCTTCTTTCCATTTTCGTCGGTCTTTATGTTTATCGGGAAACCTGACATTTATCTTCGAGAAACTTCATATTTATCTTCGGGAAACTTGACATTTATCTCTTTATGTTAAGATAAACATGGTCGTCATGTCCATTTCGACTTGATTTTCTGGAAAATCGTAAGTGGGCCGTTTTGGTCGCGTTCGGGCCTTCTGGAGCCGATGTTTCGACCGTGGACGTTTTACGATTTTCCGAGAAACCAGCCTGCCATGGTACTTGTTTTGCCGAAGGAACCCCAACTCACCGTATAGTCTAGATGACTGGTCTTTTTAGAATAACTGTGATCGTTTTATACGATGAATCGAGATCCATTCGTCAACCAAACCTTTGGTGGTCTCCCGAAGCCTTCCTGATTTATTTCGACAAAGACGAAATGGGGTTCTTGGGTTTCTTGTCTCCAAGGAGTTGAACGGTGAGCCTTCGAGCAAGGATACAAAAATGCATAGTTGGACTAGTTTGTCGAGACGGTTTTGCGGGAAGAAGGTAGCACCTGTCGAGTAGTCCGTACGCGGGCGCCCGGGACTTAGACATGGACGTTGGCGCCGGCGCCTGTGACCAGCACGGGCGTGCTGGCGCCCGGAGCCCGTGATCAGTATGAGCGAGCTGGCGCCCGGCGCCCGGGGCCAGCACGGGCGAGCTGGCGCCCAGCACCCAGGGCCAGCACGGGCGAGCTGGCGCCGGCGCCCATGACCAGCACGGGCGAGCTGGCGCCCGGGGCCAGCACGGGCGATCTGGCGCCCGGCGCCCGGGGCCAGCACGGGCGAGATGGCGCCCGGCGCCCATGACCGGCACGGGCTAACTGGCGCCCGCCGCCCGGTGCCAGCATGGGCGAGCTGGCACCTGGCACCCGGGGCCAGCACGGGCGAGCCGGCGCCCGGCGCCAGCACGGGCGAGCCGGCGCCCGGTGCCAGCACAGACGAGCCGGCGCCCGGCGCCCGGTGCCAGCAAGGGCGAGCCGGTGCCCGGTGCCCGGTGCCAGCACGGGCGAGCCGGCGCCTGGCACCCGGGGCTAGGCCGTGGCCGCTCCTGCTGGTGTCCTGGGCTACGATGCGATCATCCCCTCCGACGTTTCGTCAAGTAACTAGTTTTTTCCTTGGTTTTATTCGTTACTTGATTGCTTTCAAGGACTTTCGGGTGTTGAATGCGTCTTTGACCGATTTTGACCCCAACAGTTAGCCCCCCAGCTAGCTAGGACCGTGGTTTTTGGTAACAGGTCCTAGCTCACGGTATAGCTAGATAGGAAGGTATAGAGATGCAATCGTTTGCCGAAATTCGGAGTAAATAGTAACTTTTCTTTCCTTATAAAGATGGAGTAAGAACTTTCAGTCATTCTTACTTCATCACAAGGATTTTACCTTCTAAAGTTTCTCTCTCAAGAAAAAATGTCTTCAAGATCAAGATCATCTAAAAGGAATTCTTTTTCTCACTCATCTTCGGGCGATTCTCCCGTCGATGAAGTGGTTGTGCCGAAACACGAAGAATAAGTTGACGAGGATACGAGGGAGGGCATACTACAAAGCTGTATGTGGCTCGTGTCCGCCTCCGCGGGACATCCCCATCTCCAGGAGACCTCAGAGGGCGCCGGGTGCGCCTTTCTCACCAAGCATGGTCTCTCCCGAGTACCTCACGACTCTTCGGAACTTTTACCAAGTTCCGAGTGGGGTTACGTTCCGGATTCCGACCGTTGGCGAGAGCGCAAGGGATCCTCCGCAGGGCTTCTTTACTTGCTATGAAGCCTTTCTCGCGTACAGCCGCATGTGGTTCCCGATCCCTGGTACCATTGTCCGTGCGCTTCGTTCTTTCGGACTTTCGATCAGCCAGCTCACCGTTCCGTCTTTGGAGAGTTGGCTCGGCGTGCTAGTCTCGAGTTACAAGTTAGGTATGGACCTTAGCCCTAGCGATTTCGAGGGGCTTTGGTATACCAAGCCAACGTCGATTGAAGGTTCGTATTCCGTGATCCAACGCAAGAACATGGCCATAATCCAGGGGACTACTTCGAACCCCAATTCGTGGTTCGATCGCTTTTTCTTTGTACGAATAGATGGGAAGTCCGTGAAGGAAAGCTGCCATCACATATTCCCTCAGGAGTGGAACTTCGATCGCGGTAACACGACTAATTCTGTTTTTTTCGTACTTTGAACGTACATGAAGATAAAGCTTTTGTTTATCGTGCAGCGAACAAGATTGTCGCGCACACTCATGCCGATGTTTTCGTCAAACGAGACCTTCTTCGGGAAAGGCCATTCTTCTGGAGTACTTTCTCCGTCGAGCGGATTCGAAATGCGGTGGAGCTCCATCGATCCCGAGTCACCCCTCAGCCTTCCGACGTTCCATGTGACGTCGAGCCGACTGCTGTCTTGCCTGTTCGGAGGCGGCGACACAGGTCTCGGAAAGGCAAAGAGGTCGAATGCGAGTCGGCCTCGGAAGATCCATCGCCGTTAGGAGGAGGCCTTAGCTTTGTTCCAGGGGAAGGGGTGGAACCAGCGAGTTTCCCCTGCCTAGCAACTTTTTCGATGGTCTCCCTCCAGCGTTTACTACTGATGATTCGCTCGAGGATGACGCGAAGAAGAGAGTGTTCGCCGAGGGTTCTCGTCTGATCAATGAGGTATATCCTTTGAGCTTTGATTATATATATTACCATTGCTGGACATATATTTTTCTGATCCTAAGTTCATACAGGGGATGAGGGTGTTCGGAACGGCGCTCGATGAAAGTTTCGAGGATCGAGGATCTCTCGCTTCAAGGCCGAGGAAGCCGGACGCGAACTCTTCCATTTCCGGAAAGAGGCAAAGGAACAAAGTCGGAAGCAGGCCGAACTTCGTTCTCGGGCCCTTGTTCGTGCGGAAAGGAGAGGGAGGAGAGCGATTGCTGCCGAGATGGCGCGGAGGACTGAATCGTTCGCCGCCGAATTCGAGAGCTTGAAGGAAGCTCAAGAGTTTGTGGGTGATTTCCGCGAGTGTCGGGGATCGGTCGCTAACCTTCACAAGTCGCAGAATCCAGGCTTCTCCTTCCCCTCCGAGATCACTGAGATGGAGGGTCTTATGAGCGAATGCGCTCATGCTGAATCCTTGGTTCCTCCGATCGAGGGAAGGGTCTGGAAGCTTTGGGACCTCATCGAGGTTTTGGAGGACACGGTGGAGGCCGAAGTAGGCGGAAACGCGGAAGGCGTTGATGAAGAAGTTGACCAGCCTGTGACTTCGTTCGGGATCTCCTTGTCCGGATTTCTTGACGTTGATTACTGAGGATTGTTGGGATTGTATCCCTTTATCTTGATAGTTGTCTGCGTGGCCGTGTGGGGTCGTTTATTTGTATATGCCACGACCGTAGGAGGTCGCGTAACCTTTGTATATTTTGGGACTGGTCGTTGGTGGCTTTGAATCCCTACCATTTCTTCGGCTTAAATATATATCATGTGGATTTTGCAGAAATTTGCTTTGTGTTTTGATTTATACTTTCGTCAAGTGTAGAGGGTAGAATTCGAGTAGTCACTTCGTATTCTAACTCTTATTTTGTCGCTAGGTCCGTGTACTACTTTGTAGCGAGTGTTTTAGGTGTTAGCGATGAGAGACATGTTTTTGGATCTCGTATCTGGTGTCGATACTATGTCTGTGAGATGTCAAGATCCAGCAGGACTGGGTTTAGGGCAAGACCTAGGCTTACTCTCAGCTTTAAGGCTATGCGATGACTGATCGGCTTTCGTTTTGCCTGTTAGTGATTTCGACCTGGCTCGTACCGTTTTAAAATCCGCGAATTGTTATCGGCTTATATGATTTGTTTAGGTGCGAATCGAGCTACTTCTGTTTGGAAGAGCTAACCAAAAATTTGGACTTCTTGTATAACGCGCTATGATATCCTTGTCGGATGTAAGAGGACCTTGAAAAGGTCTGACTACAGTTTTGTATTAGTGAAACGTTTCTGTGTTCGTCCGTCGGGGCCAATCTACGGGCGTTTGTTTTTAAGTCGCAGGTGAACTGTTTTGATGGATGATGCGATTTCGATACCTTTGGGGAATTGCGACGTCTCGCGTTTCCCCGAAGATATGATTTTCGTTTTTCCGAAGTTTTGATGTGTTACTGTGTTAAACATGCATTGAAAGTTTGATAGAAAGAATTTTATCGAAAAAGTTTCGATAATTTCGAATACATGTGCGGATATTTCGCGTTTTTGTGGGAGTATAGGAGTATACGTACCCCCCCCCCTTTTGGTGAGGGAGATAGCTGAACTCGCCGGATTTCGACGAGCTGCCTACGTACCTCTTTCGAGGATCAGGCCATCTCGTAGTTCTGATTGTTGCTGCAGACGTTTTTACTCCCCGTGTGTCGCCATTCCGATCGTACTAGTCGGATCGGTGGTCTGTGTGGGGGTTGAGTTGTCTGATTTTACGGTGATGGACTCAGAGACTTTGTCGCTGTCTTGAATGGTGTCCTGTTCGGATGATTCTGGATCATCTTTTTTCGAGTTTTCAGGAATGTTGTGTGATTCCTTTGCTCGTTTCGGGTTGGCCGCAGGGGCGTTCATATATTTTCGCAGTTTGAACTCGGCTAGGTAGCAGAGTCTCGACTGTTTCTGACTCCCTCAGATTACTGCTGTTCCGGTTGGATTCGGAAATTTGATGCCGAGGTGATATGTGGACGGTACTGCCTTCATGGAGTTGATCCAAGGGGTTCCCATGATGGCATTGTAGATGGTCGGGTTATCGACTACTGCGAACTCGACGATCTTTGTAACTTTCTTAGCCATGACTGGGAGCTTAATGCTCCCGAGGGTCATGGAGGTGACGCCTGAAAACCCAGTCAAAGGTTTTGGCTCAGGGACGACTTCCCAAGTGGGATCTTCATCCTATAGAGGGTGTCTCGGAAGATGACGTTGACCGTACTTCCTATATCGACAAGGATGCAGCCAACTTCGAGATCCTGGATCACCAGGTCGATGACTAGAGGATCGTAATGAGGTTTGTCGATTCCGACAGTTTCTTGTTCCTCGAAAACGATCGCGTGGTTGGGAATATCGCTATCCGGAAGCCAGTTGGAACTCGTGTCGGCTTTTCGCCCATAGGCTTTGATTGACTAGACCGGGTCTTGGTAGAACTGCAACCCTCCGATGATCATATTCACCCTCTGACAACTGCTGTTGTTCCCTTGGTCGTCCTGTCTCCTTCCGCGTTTCTCACTCGATTGACTTTCGGGCGCGCTGTCCTCGGAGACAGTCATGTTGGTTTTTGGGCGGTCGGACTCAAGGAGCAGGTCCTTTATGCCCTTTACCTTCGACAGTTCGCCGGCAAGGAGCTTTGCGGCGAGCCTGGCGCCGATAACCTTGCATTTCGCGGTGGAGTGACCTCTGGTTTCGTGGAACTCGCAGTAGGAATTATCCTTGTACTGGTTCTGGGTCCAGGTGTTTCCGGAGGTTTTGCCTTGCTCCGAGTTGATGGCGTAGTTATGCTCGCCGTGGGCGTCTTCCCCCTCGTGATGGACGTACTTGTCGTTACGAGAGGGTTTCTTCTTTGAAGACGTTTTCTTCGGTCCATGCTTTTGCGATAGGACTCTCATCTCTTCCTCCATGCAATGAAGTCCGTTGCCTTGTGGAGGGTATCCTGGATCGTCCGTGGTTTCTCCAGCAATATCCACTTTCGGAACTTTGACTTGTACCAGAGAGTTTTTCTCAAGGCGTCGATCGCGACTTTGTCGCTGATACCCGTCACTCTGGCCATCACTAGCTTGAACCTTCTCATGAATTCGCGAAGTGATTCGTCTTCCTTTTGAGCCAGACTCCACAAGTCCACGTCGGAAGTCTCTCTATCCATAAACATGGAGTACTGTTTGAGAAACGCCGAGGCTAGTTGGCGGAAACTTCCGATGGAGTTTCTTTTGAGCCGAGAGAACCATTCGAGCGCGGCGCCGCTGAGATTCTCGTCAAAGAGAAGGCTGTGACCGGCGTCTCGTTCATGCTCCGGGAGTTTGCATGTTCCCATCGCGATCTGGAAGGACTGTAAGTGTGCCTTTGGATCTGTGGTTCCATCGTAGACGGGAATCCTGATCTTCCCAGGGCCTGAGATGCGTGTCTCTGTGATCCGAGTGGTGAACGGCGTTTTTCGTGCTTCCTCGAGAAGTCTATCGATCTCGGGAGCGGCACTAGTTGCCTGGTGAATTTGTGATTTCACCGCTTTCACCTCGGCTACTGTTTTTGCGAGAGACTCGCGGAGATCGTGCATCTCGCCATCGCTACCTGCATTTTTCCGAGCTTGTCGGCGCTGGTTGCGATGGATCCGACTTGATTTTCTGGAAAATCGTAAGGGGGCCGTTTTGGTCGCGTTCGGGCCTTTTGGAGCCGTTTTTTCGACCGTGGACGTTTTACGATTTTCCGAGAAACCAGCCTGCCATGGTACTTGTTTTGCCGAAGGAATCCCAACTCACCGTATAGTCTAGATGACTGGTGTTTTTAGAATAACCGTGATCGTTTTATACGATGAATCGAGATCCATTCGTCAACCGAACCTTTGGTGGTCTCCCGAAGCCTTTCCGATTTATTTCGACAAAGACGAAATGGGGTTCTTGGGTTTCTCGTCTCCAAGGAGTTGAACGGTGAGCCTTCGAGCAAGGATACAAAAATGCATAGTTGGACTAGTTTGTCGACACGGTTTTGCGGGAAGAAGGTCGCACCTGTCGAGTAGTCCGTACGCGGGCGCCCGGGACTTGGACATGGACGTTGGCGCCGGCGCCTGTGACCAGCACGGGCGAGCTGGCGCCCGGCGCCCGTGACCAGCACGTGCGAGCTGGCGCCCGTGACCAGCACGGGCGAGCTGGCGCCCGGCGCAAGGGGCCAGCACGGGCAAGCTGGTGCCTGGCGCCCGTGACCGGCACGTGCGAACTGGCTCTTTTTGCCAGTACGGGCGAGCCGGCGCCCGGCGCCTGCACCCGGTGCCAGCACGGGCGAGCCGGTGCCCCGCGCCCGGTGCCAGCACAGGCGAGCCGGCGCCCGTGGCCAGCACGAGGGAGACGGCGTCCGGCAACCCGGTGCCAGCACGGGCGAGCCGGCTCCCGGTGCCAGCCCGAGCGAGCCGGCGCCCGGCGCCCGGTGCCAGCACGGGCAAGCCGGCGCCCGGCGCCCGGTGCCAGCACGGGCGAGCCGGCGCCCGGCGCCCGGTGCCAGCACGGGCGAGCCGGCGTCCGGCGCCCGGTGCCAGCATGGGCGAGCCGGCGCCCGGTGCCCGGTGCCAGCACGGGCGAGCCGGCGACCGGTGCCCGGTGCCAGCACGGGCGAGCCGGCGCGCAGCGCCTGGGGCTAGGCCGTGGCTGCTTCTGCTGGTGTCTGGGGCTACGATGCGATCATCCCCTCCGACGTTTCGTCGAGTAACTAGTTTTTTTCTTGGTTTTATTCATTACTTGATTGCTTTCAAGGACTTTCGGGTGTTGATTTCGTCTTTGACCGATTTTGACCCCAACACTTGTCCAGGCTGAGGATTGAAGGTGGAATACCTATTGATGAGGGACTTAGACAGGAGCATGTCATGGCAATCATGTCAGTGGTGGCACTAATTGAGACTGGAAAGAAGATTGAAGAGGTTAAGGCAGCTGAAGAGAAGGGACCTTGGTATGCTGATTTGGTTAACTACTTAGCCACTGGGAAGGAGCCATTGGGTCTTGCGGGGTATGAGAAGAAGAAGTTCTACAAAGATTTGAAGAGATACTATTGGGATGAACCATACCTCTACACTCTTTGCAAGGATCAGATCTATAGAAGAGTGGTGGCTGAAGAAGAAGTTGAAGGAATCCTTACACATTGTCATGGATCTTTCTATGGAGGCCATTTTGCTACCTTCAAGACTGTCTCAAAGGTGTTACAAGCTGGATTTTGGTGGCCACAATGTTCAGGGACACACAAGACTTCATTTCAAGATGTGACTCTTGCCAAAGGAGGGGGAACATTACTAAGAGGAATGAGATGCCTTAAAACCCAATCCTTGAAGTGGAAGTGTTTGATGTTTGGGGGATAGACTTCATGGGACCTTTCCCTTCTTCTTATGGCAACAAATACATCTTGGTGGCTGTGGACTATGTGTCAAAGTGGGTAGAAGCCATAGCAAGTTCCACAAATGATTCAAGAGTGGTGATCAAAATGTTCAAGAGCAATATCTTCCCAAGGTTTGGAGTACCAAGAGTGGTCATAAGTGATGGAGGTTCACATTTCATCAACAAGCTATTTGACGGTCTTCTCAGGAAGAAGGGAGTGAAACACAAAGTTGCAACACCCTGTCACCCTCAAACAAGTGGCCAAGTGGAAGTCTCCAACAAGCAAATCAAGGGCATCTTGGAGAAGATTGTGGGAACTAAGAGGAAGGATTGGTCAGACAAGCTTGATGATGCTCTTTGGGCATATAGAACAGCCTTCAAGACTCCTCTAGGCACAACCCCTTTCAACTTTGTCTATGGAAAGTCTTGCCATTTACCAGTTGAGCTTGAATACAAGGCATTGTGGGCTGTGAAGCTTCTAAACTTTGACATCGAGAGTGCAAAGGAGAAGAGACTTCTTCAACTCAATGAACTGGATGAGATAAGGATGGATGCCTTTCAGAACTCAAGGATTTACAAAGAAAAGCCTAAGGCCTTTCTCTATAACTCTAGATTGAAGATATTTCCAGGGAAGCTCAAGTCAAAGTTGTCTGGTCCATTTGTGGTTAAGGAAGTGAGACCTTATGGAGCCAGTGTGCTTTGGAACAAGCAAGGTGGAGACTTCACAGTGAATGGCCAGAGACTCAAGGAATACATGGCCACCATACCAAAGGAGGATGGGACATCAACCCCACTCTCTGATGCTCCCCTTGCCTAACCTCAAAGGAGGAAAAGTCAAGCTAGTGACTTTAAACAAGCTCACTTGGGAGGAAGTCCCATGGTTATCCTTGTAAATATTGCATTAGGATTTATTTTTTTTCAACAATAAGTCACTTGGAGGATGATGAGAGCTTGGGAATGAGTTGGCTGAGGTCTTGAGATGGAGAAAGCATAAAAAAAAAAGAAAAAAAAAAAGAGAATTGGGGGTTGGACCGGGTAGGGTGGACCAGGTTGGCCTACCCGGTCGGATGGCCGAAGGAGAACGGACCGGGTGCATCTGTCCGGCTTGGCACACCCGGCCGTGAAGAGCATGAGGAGGACCGTGGTGGCCTGTCCGGCTTTGAGCACCCGGTCATGAAGCTTGAGGAGGACCGGGATGGCCTGTCCGGGTAAGAGCACCCGATCGGATTGCTTCCAGCTGCAGGATCCGCGCGCCAGCCCACCGGAGCTCCATGACCCGTACCCTGACCCGGCCGCAAGCCAGGTAAGTTTCCTTCCCCTAAACCAGACCCAAACCCATCTACCCTGACCCAGAACCGACCCAGACCCACCCAGACGACCCTTAAAACCCTATTTCACCCTCTCTCTCTCTCTCTCTCCTCATTTCATCTTCTTCCTCACATCAAAATCCTCTCTAGCCTCCAAGAACCAAAATCACCATAACTTTGTCAAATCTCAACCAAATCACCAAATTCTTTTTCCCACATCCAAGTCTTCTTCCCCTAAGTCTAATTCCTTGAATCTTTTCATCTTTATCCTTCATCCAAAGCAAGGTATGCTACCTTTAAGTTCAAATTCGTAACTCTCATGAACCCTAAAAATTTGAACTTGAAATTTGAGCTTTTTCTTGCTAGATTCTTGTAAATTAGACTAGGGAAAGCTTATATATCATGCTGGGTAGTTGATTTCATGGTGGAATTGAGAATAAATTTGAACTTTGAAAAATTAGGGTTCATGAGATTTGGGGGTTTTTCATAAAGTGCTTGTTTTAGGTTTTTTTTGGGGTAGATTGGATGCTAGGTTGCTGGAAAACTTCAATTTAGGCTGATTCAAGCTTGATAGTGTTTGATTGAGGGGTTTTGATTCTTGGAGATTCTCATTGTTCATTAAAAAAAAAAAAAAATTGAGCATGAGAATTCTCTAAGATGTTTTAAAGCCCCCCTTTGCTTAATCCTTTGTTTCTTATGATAATTGATCATTGGAATTGCAATCTTATGCTTTTGATCATGTTTCTCATCTTGAGAAGTTTTTCCTTCTTAAGCTCACTCTTTTCCAAGGTTTAAATTTCAGGTACCAATGGGGCGAAAGAATGAAGCTGATATAGAAGTTGAGAAGCAAGAGCTTGCAGCAAGACACACTGCTCAGTTTGGGAAAACTTTGGGTTCACAGCCTGGTTCAGAAGAGGAGCGTCGCCAGCAAGCTTTGGCAATGCTAAGGAAGAAAGCACAAGCCAAGAAAGATGGGAAGAGAGCTGTTGCTGATAAGGGTGTGGCTGATGGTGCTCACAAGCAAGCCAAGAGGGATGGAAAGAGAACAGCTGTTGGGGACAGTGTGACTGATGGTGCTAACAAGCAGGCTCCTCCCAAGAGAGCTAAGGCACCAAGAAACTCTAGTGTGGGAGCTCTTGTTGTAGAGAAAACCAACAACAAAGGTGATCATGCACTTGCTCACACTATGAGGGCTATGACTCCACCTAGGAGAGCACCAGATCCTGTGCAAGAGAATGTAGAAAGCCTTAACCAGCACACCATGGAAGAGAAGTTGGCAAGGGCTAGAGCAAAGAAGCAAGGCAAGAAGCCAATAGTTGCAGAGAGTGAAGGTGAAGAGGATGAGATGTCTTCTGATGATGAGCATGCTGATCCTAAATCAAAGTATGACAAGAGGGACAGGTCGAAGACACCTACTGAGGATGAGCTGGTAGATCTCTTGAGGAATGGCATTGCTTGGGTCCCTACCAGATTTGTTGATAAGATGATCTTGCAAGAGATGTACTTTGATGATGATGTTAAAACCATGCTTGAGCAAATGAAGGTGGGAAGCCTCTACTCAGTAGCTTACCGTACTCACAAAGAAGTCTCTTGCCAATTCTTGGCTACACTGGAAGCAACCTTTCACACTTCCACGCATGCACAGCAAGGATGGGGGGAGATCAAATTCAAGATTGAGGGTGAGGTGTACTCCATGTCTTTCACAGAGATTGGTGAAGTTCTTGGCCTTGAGGATCAGAAAAACCCTTCACTTCCCACACTCAAGACAGCCCCTAAGGAGAAGACCATTGCTGAATCAATGTGGACCTTGTTAATAGGACAAGGGAGAGGAGGCCACAAGAAAGAGAAGAATGGCTCTATTAGACATCCCATTGTGCGTTATCTCCACAGGCTGCTTAACCACACCCTCTCCCTATAGAAAGAGATAGGGAATGTAGTTGGAGAAGAGTTGAGATTCCTTCACCAAACCGCCCGACACTTTGCCTCCTTTCCTCAGCTCCCTGCTGTCCCGGATGACTTCTACTCAGATTTTGGTATGGTTGGCTTCCTTGTTCAGCGCTTAATGCACTACAAGAGTTGGGCTTGAACAAACAGTGACTCAGGTCCTCATATTGGTATTGGTGGATGGATAACTCCATTATTGGCTTACCAGGAAATTTATTTGGGTGATGATGGAGTAGGCCCTACTTTCTTGGATGGACCTTACCTGAAGAAGGCTCAGTTTCTAAGTGGAAGGTTTAATGGGAGATGTGTCTATTCCTATTCGAGAGGTGGCAAAAGGGCTGAGCTGTTGCTTCCTAACTCTGAACTCACCTCATTGGAAACTTCAGGAGACATCAGCTTTGACATCAGTGAGGGCACCTCCTTGGGAGTCATGGAGCCCTTTTCCCTATGGCCCTTCCAAAAGGTGAAAAGGCAGCAAGCAAAAAGTCTGTCTATGATCAGGAGCACACCAGAAGAGCCACTGCTCATCTCTTTGGTCCTCCTCGCTACAAGTTCAAGCAATGCACCAATGCCTTGCCTCTTGGGCCCATTCGCCAAGCTCATGACCAGATTAGCACTCTCCAGAGGTGGAACAGGGCTCAAGATAGGACAATTTTCAATCTCACCAACCAGTGCAAAGAGCTGAAAAGAACTGTGAAGACGCAAGCTGAAGCTTCAGCTCGGTTATTGAAGAAAGTGGCTGATGTTCTAGCTAGGGGAGCTGTAGCTGGCTGTAAGGCTGAGGACTTTGATCTTGATGCTTTCAATGCACCCCCTCCTCAGCCACTTCATGACCCCTCTGCACCACAAACCAAGAAGCAAGCTCTCCGCCGCTTGAGAAACCCTTACATCGCCCCATCCGAGTTCGGAAACCAGTCACCTTCTCTAGACGCCACTGCTGATGAAGATGACTCTGAGGGTGAGGCATCAGCCTCATCCCACGCTCCATAGAGGTACTCCAACACCTTCTCATTGTATATACCATTTATCATTTCATTTAGATTTTATTTATCTTTCCTCTTTTGGGCCCTTCTCTACATTTAACAAACACAGTGACTGTCTGAATTAAGTGTGGGGGAGGTGTCAAGTTGCTGATAGTTTTGTGTTTTATGTCATATGCATGCATTTGTAGATAGTTATTGCATAGAAAAACCAAAAAAAAATTGAAAAATTTGAAAAGCACAAAAAGAATCATGTAGTTGCATAAGGATTGAGTCTAGATCATTCACTTGCATAAAAAAAATCATCATATAGGTTGCATCATGCATAAGGGGACAAGGATGATAATTTCCTTGTAAAGATGATCATGCTAAATTCTTAAAGTGATAACATTTATAATCATAGTAAGTAGCTTGAGCAATCTTAGGATAACTTGTAAACTTCGAGCCTTGAAAACTCTTCCTAAAGCTTATTTGATTGATTGATGCTCTCTCTTTGAAGTTTGCTCCTGTCATATTTGGACTCTAAGTCTCTTGCCCATGGTCCCTTGTGTACTGAGTCATGGATAGAACACTTGAGTTGTCTCTCCCATTCGTTACCTATCTTTTTGACAAACTCAAGTGGTACTCCACACCCTTAAGACCTTTCCTCCTTTCAAGCCTTCATTTTTTGTTGAGTGAGGCCTTCTTTGGAAAGCTTTACATGTGAATAATGTTGAGAGTATTGGGAACGACAATGCTTGGTCACCATTTTAGCTAGATTAGACACTCATATTGTCTAGCTTCTATGATGGGGGTGAGTGTTGTATGGTGTGATCTTGGGAATGTGAAAGGTTTATGAAAGAAAAGGTTGACTCAAGAAACTCTAAGGTTATAAGTGATTTAGTCTAGAAGGGATAAGAGATATGAAAAGTTCTAAAGCTCTAGTTTATAAAGAAAGTCTTGGCCCCCAAAATAAAAAAATAAAAAAAAAAAGAGAAAGAGAAAAAGAGAAAAAGAATAATGAAAAGGGGGCTACCAATGTTTAGAAAGAGCTGATAAGAGTTTAAAATGTGAAAAAAACCCTTGTAGACTTCAAAAAAAAGTATCTTTGATTTTTTTGGGGGTATATTTGGGTGAGAGATGTGAGTGGTATTTTGACATTGGGAATGAGGATGTAACTTATGTATTTGGGGAAAGGGTAGAACAATGGAGATTGAGCATTGTATGCATGAGTTGATCCCTTTCTTAGATATATTATGTGCAATATCAAGGCTACTTTGTTTTGAGAGTAAACCACCTTTAAATATCCTTCTTGAACTACTTGATTTGCTTTGCATCAAAGCCTTTTTCACCAAACCAAATGACTTGGACCATTTGACCATTTGCAAGAGATCTTTTAAGTTTGCTTAATGATTGTTAGAGAGCAAGTGGATTTGTGGATTGTGGATTCATGATGAATGAGTGTAGGGATCAAAAGAGTTAAGATAAGCTTGAGAAGTTAGAGTTGGATTAAGTATTTGCTCTAGCTAGTTGGTATGATTATACAAGGTTATCAAGTTGAGAACTAAGAAGAGCATTCTTTTGGTTATGAGTCCCCTCCTTCAAACCTCTCCTCCTTCGTCCTTGCTAGTTTACTTGTTGGCAAGTAAAGGACTAGTGTGGGGGAGTTGATGTCTTGCATATTTTCATCTATTTAGCCATCTTTTTATTACATTCTTTGTCTTGTAGGCTAAGGTTTAGGCATGTTTATGATCATTTTGCATTCATTTGTCCTTATCAGGTGTTGGAGTGTTCTTTGGTGTGATTTGAGGTGTTTGGGAACCTTATGACCCAAAAAGAAGTGAAGATTCAAGATTGGCCATAAGAAGAGAAGTGAAATCAAGAGATGGAGAGTTGGACCGGGGAGACCAGACCGGGTACACATACCCGGTCGGATGGAGATTGATCAGGACGTCCGGATGACCGGGGATCATGGTCCGGCTTGATGAACCCGGTCGGGAAGAAGCTGATCAAGGACGTCCGGACGACCGGGGACAATGGTCCGGCTTGGTGCACCCGGACGATGAAGAGCATGAAGTGGACCGGGCACAATGGTCCGGCTTGATGTACCCGGGCGATGAAGCAGCACACGAGCAGGACGGCCGGGGACAATGGACCAGTGTGATGAACCCGGTCGGGAAGCAGCACACGAGCAGGACGTCCGGACGACCGGGAAGGACGGACCGTCTTGGTGAACCCAGTTGGGACCAGGCGCAGCCAGAACAAGGACAGACCGGGGTGGGACGACCGGGTTGGACCATTTGGTTTACCCCTGACCGAGTTTTCATGCTTTCTTCCTATTGGTTGAGACTCATTTGGCTCAAGGACTTTTTATTAATTTTTCATGATGTATCTAGGTTTTCTAAGCCTAGTACAAATACCTTTGTTATCCCTAATATGGGACGGATGTTATTTTCTCTCTAAGATTACAAACCTTTGAGTAAATGATGAGGGACTTTTCAAGGGTCCTAATCAAATGATGTAGTATAAAAGATTGTCGAACCAATCCTAGGTGATTTCAATGCAAAGGGAATACAGGTCTGTGCTTAATCTAAGTGCAATCAAAAGAGTGGAGGGAAATGAACTAGAACTAAAACTAAACTAAAATGCAATAAAGTAATGATCTCTCTTTCAATATGAAGCAATGGGACTCATGGGGCAAGGGAAATGACCTTGGGTGATCAATTTTCAATCTAAAGATGGCAGCATCATTCAATCTATCAACCTTAAGCCTAGACACAATCCTAAGCAAGCTCTATCCCTAGATGAATGCTCATTCACTAACATATCTGTGGGAACCGAAATTCACACCGTCAATTTTAATGAATAAGATTGCGGAGGAAAGCCAAGTTAACCCGACTTTCCTTGAAGGTCCGGATTCTCTGCGACAGCCAACGACAAGTGACCGAATAAATGCGGAAAAAGATTTGTTAAGATTTGAGACTAGACCTTAAGAAAGGCTGCCTACGTACCCCTTTCGAGGATCAAGTCGGACGTAGTTCAGTTTAGAAAGAATTGAACAAGAGATCGAACCGTCTGGGCGGGTTCGATCTAGTATGAGCGTTTGTCATAGAAACAGGCATGTCGAAGATAATGCCTAGGGTTTCTATGTGCGGAGCTTTGAATTAAAAGAATTGTCTGATCCTTCCGAGAGGAGCGGAGATTTTCGAGCAGGAGGCGGCCAGACGTTCTAGGGCCTGGTTCGTCTAGTACGAGCGTTGGTCATAGAAACGGGCATGTCGAAGATCATGCCTAGGGTTTCTATGTGCGGAGCTCTGAGTAAAAGTATAGTTAGATCGTTCCGAGAGGAACAGGGGTCTTGCGGAGAAGATAAAACTAGAACAAGAGGCGGCCAGACGTTCTAAGTCCTGCCTCGCTGGCCTAACCGCCTAAGTTCTAAGTTCTCTAAGCTAGCAGGAGTTCTCTAAGTCTAGATTCTAGGATTTTGGATCTTCCTCTCCTCTGCTCTTGCTCTCCTTATATACTCACTCCTAGGTCGGTTTGCCTTAAGATGATGGACCTCGCCTTTGGGCCCAAGCTTATCTCTTCAGGAAGTATTCCATTTTCGTCGATCTTCGTAATTATCCTCGAGTTTTCGGTGACTTGATGTTTATCCGATGTTCGGGAAATCAGATAAACCGTCATAGCCTGATTGGGCCTGAATTCTTAAAATCGTAAGTAAGTCCATGGACTTGTCTTAAGTCGTTGAACGTTTTATACGATTTCTCGGAAATACTATTTTTCTCGTAAAATAAACCGTATAGCCTAAAGGATCGATGTTCAAGTTAATCGACCTTGTTTTATACGATATCTTCTACGAGAAATCCAATCCTTCTAGTTTTTGTCGTAAAACATCGAGGACGATTCCAATCGAGTTGAAGGATGTTTATTCCGTAGCCGTGATCGTCCCAAGCTCACGATGATTGATCCAAACAAGCCAAGATGGGATCAGACCGAACACGATGGGACCGAGACCAGGACGAGGGCCGTCGACCGGCGCCAGGCCGGGGTGCCGCCGGCGCCAGGCCGGCCCGCGTGACGGGTGCCGCCGGCGCCAGGCCGGCCCGCGTGACGGGTGCCGCCGGCGCCAGGCCGGGGTGCCGCCGGCGCCAGGCCGGCCCGCGTGACGGGTGCCGCCGGCGCCAGGCCGGCCCGCGTGATGGGTTCCGCCGGCGCCAGGCCGGGGTGCCGCCGGCGCCAGGCCGGGGTGCCGCCGGCGCCAGGCTGAAGATCTCGGCGAGGGCCTCGATTTGATATCTTGATCGTTTTCTGGTTCCTCACGGTTTGAGAGAACGACCTCTTCGAAGTTTCGAGGCAGATTCTTTTGTGTTTAGGGTTTTTGTGGTGGTCGAATCTTGATGTCCTTGGGCGAGCGGACCGATCTTTCCGGGGACTCTCGTACGCGCACGCCCGTAGTCTTCCGATCTCACTTTCAAGAAGTGTTTCACAAAGAACCCATAAGTAAAAAATAATCCTAGCCGTTGATTTTGAGATAACCATTTTCGACCTCACCAGAGAGTGGATATTCTAATTTGAGAAAATCTCGTATAACTTCTTTTCAAATTATCCGAGACTTTTTGTTTCAAGAAATACTTTCTAGTGACTTTCAGTCATTGATTCCGTCGTGACCGATTTTGACACCAACAGTTAGCCCCCCAGCTCGTTAGAACCTTCGTGATGTTCTTGCGAGCGATAAGACATGTCAGGTAAGATAGGCGGAATTAATGGTTGAAAGGCTCCGTTGAAAGTGGTAAGATTGGGGCTGCGCCTTTCGAAGGCTGCCTACGTACCCTTGTTGTAGGGATCAAGCCTTCCGTAGTTCGTTTTGGAGTTTAAGACCCTTGTGATCTGTTTTCCGGCGAGACTTATATGGTCTGGTTATGTGTCAAGAGAGACTTTCGAGCATGATGCTGTTGATGTATTTGTTTTTCGATTATTTATGAACTTCAGTTTTTTCGAAGTATGAGAAAGAGGGTGTGAGTTGTCGTCTCATTCCTAGTTCCCTGATGATCACCATACCTATTGTTTGCATAAAGCGAGATTTTCTGCGGTTTACCGATTTACGCGAAAAGTTCGTGAAACGAATAAGCTTAAGTGAAGAGACAAATTTTTGGATCTCGTATACCATACTATGTCTGTGAGATGTCAAGATCCAGCATGGCTGGGTTTAGGGCAAGACCTAGGTTTACTCTCGGACTGAGGCTTTGCGATGACAAATCGGCTTTCGTTTTGCCTGTTTGCGATTTTAACCTGACTCGTACCGTTTAAAATCCGCGAATTGTTGTCGGCTTATATGATTTGTCTGGGCGTGAGTCGAGCTACTTCCTTTACGAAGAGCTAAACCAAAATTTGGATTTCTTGTATAGCGCGCTATGTTTATCCTTGTCGGATGCAAGAGAGCCTACCCCTTGAAGGGCGGCTATTTGTCTGTTTAGGACATTAGAGTTCGTTTGTTGTGATCAGCAACAACGAAATGATGCCAGTTTAGAGGCATGTTACCGTTTAGAGGTGTGTTTGTATGTTTTGAGTTCTAGAGACGAGGATTTTGTCTGGAACGTTTTGAGGAAAAGAATGTCCTTCGAGCGTTAGCGACGTCTCGCAGTGCTGAAGGTCGAATTTCCCTTGTGCCGCATTTCGTGGTTGAAATGTTCGCGGGCTTTGGAGATGTTTTGCGAATGTTCGCAACCAGAAACTGTTGTTTCGGTTTAGACGCAGGACCAAGAGGTAGCGTAAGTTCGACCCAGGGAGAAGCGTCTACATTCACAGTGCTTCGTGAAGTGTTGGCCTTCCGGGATTTGTTTGTATATATTAAGGATGACTCGTATAACTCTTGGAGCCTTGTCACGAGTGTTTCTTTTTCATGCCGTGTTTACGGAGCGTATAGAACTTAATCGATTGACGATGAGTTTAAATCTTCCATTAACCATATGGTTGTTAGGACTGAGTTTTGGTATGAAGAGTTTATCGTATGATTTCCGATTCTGGGTTATACGACAAATTGCTTGCGTAATAGTCACTTGGCGTTCTATGAACAAATCCTGGATTGTTGTTTTTAGCCGTTAAGTGATTGAGCGGTGGTCGCTCAGTAGCTTTGGATTGGCATGGAGGCTAGATTCAGCTGTATCGCCAAGGAAGTTGTTTGGTAAACAATCAGACCATGACCCTTATTAAGGTCAGGTTAGTTTACGATTGTCCTTAATGGGGATGCCGAATTCAGGTCCGGGCTTTACGGAAATGCGTAGTTGGCCGAGGGCCAAATAGCGTTTGCCGAGATAGACATGCCAAGCATAGCGGAGTTTTCTGAATTATGGCTGATGGCTTTTAGAAACGATCTTCCACTTTAGGTCTCAGTTATACGATGAATGGTTCGTATAAAATTTTTTTTGTTGCATGAAAATCGTTTCATTTTATCCGAGGGGGACAAAGTTTAAGGGATCGACGCAGGACACGTGCGGGTTCGTCTGCGTGATTATTTCCTGCTCGGACGTAACCGCGGGGAGTGAAAGCAGGAGCCAGAAACCTTGTGGAGCGAAAACTGTCTATGTCAGTTACCCATTGGACCCATTATGTTTATTTTACGAAAGTTGCTTTGTATGAATTGACTCGACCATACAGAGGATTTTTCGTAAAAGTGATGTAAGGGGGTTTTCGCAAAGGTAACCGGAGAGCGTTTCTCACAAATTACTTGTGATATTCGCGACCACGGATTATGTTTTCCTCATTCACTTTTGCGTACTGCGAAATCGTTTTGCATGAGACCGATCATGTTTTTTCCATAGGCTGTTTTGTTTTAAAATGTTCTTGTTATACGAAAGTAATGGATGACCGGTTTCATGGAGATAGAAAATCACAGATTGTTAAAGTAGGGATGTTTCCGCGGATTACACGGGAGATGTTTCCGCTATGATTTCGACCTTTGGACGAAAGCTGCTTTGAACTACTTATGGAGTTTTACCGAAGGTTATTTCGTTAGTTTCGTAGTTCACCGTCGTGCTATTAGTCTGACGTTGGTACACGTTTCTAGTCGCGAGTTTGCGACGAGAGGTGACATAGAGTTTTCAGGACTATGTTTGTAACGGTTGGGCTATGCCGCTAGCGTTTTTAAGACGAATCTTATTGCTGCGAGAGTTTGCTTTGTCAAAAGCATTGTCTTGATGCTGAAGCAAAAAGTTTTCGAAGATGGGATTATACGGGTATAGTATACGTACCTACTTCCCTTTTCTTTTTACGAAAGAAAACGGGTTAGCCGTTCTTCCGAAGGCTTGTGTACGTTTTTTCTTTCTTTTAGGAAGCGGGATGAGTATGCTTTTAGAACGCGTGGCGATCGTTTCTCGGTTTTTCGAGAGACTAGATCGGTTTGCATGTTCTGCCTGGACAATCAAGGAACGATGGAACGAGACTGGAAATATTTCCTAGGATTTAGCTTGCTAGACTATCCACCTAGGTCCTAAGTTCCCTCAATTCTACGGCAGTTTTCAAGACGTTTTTGTTCCTGTCCTACGAAGAATTAAAACCTTTACAAAAAATTTCGAGAAAATAGTCTTTTGAAGGTTTCGGCATTTCCGAAGGAATCCCATTTCCTCATTTAGTCGAGATGATTGGTGTTTAGAATAACCGTGATCGTACCAAACTCACAAAGATTGATCCAAACAAGCCAAGATGGGATCGGACCGAGCACGAAGGGACCGAGACCAGGACGAGGGCCGTCGACCGGCGCCAGGCCGGGGTGCCGCCGGCGCCAGACCGGCCCGCGTGACGGGTGCCACCGGCGCCAGGCCGGAGTGCCGCCGGCGCCAGGCCGGGGTGCCGCCGGCGCCAGGCCGGCCCGCGTGACGGGTGCCGCCGGCGCCAGGCCAGGGTGCCGCCGGCGCCAGGCCGGGGTGCCGCCGGCGCCAGGCCGGCCCGCGTGACGGGTGCCACCGGCGCCAGGCCGGGGTGCCGCCGGCGCCAGGCTGGCCCGCGTGACGGGTGCCGCCGGCGCCAGGCCGGGGTGCCGCAAGTGCCAGGTCGGCCCGCGTGACGCGTGCCGCCGGCGCCAGGCCGGCTCGCGTGACGCGTGCCGCCGGTGCCAGGCCGTCTTGCCGTCCGTGGTTTTTCCGTTGTTCGATCTTTCCCTCGTTAGTCGTTCGTGCGGGAAATCTTTGAGTTTGCGAGGATCTTTAGCCGCAGATTTCGAGATAATCGTTTCTAATCCAACGAGACTCCTCGAGTATCGGGATTGAGATGGACTTGGACTCATAGACTTTCCGTCTTCAAGGGTTTGAGCAATGAGGCTTCGGACTTTAGACGTTTAAAAGATGAACCTTTTAAACAATCGTGAAGGCTTTGCGGAAGAATCGTCGTGTTTCTCAAACAATCCGAACATGGGTTTAAGGGACCAAGATGTTGCCGTTGCCCGAGATCACGAAACGACTGCACGGATGGGCGCCAGGACCCTTGCCGCCGATGCTGTTGTTGCTCGCCTTCGTCGATCCCCGGGGCTCACGAACTCAAAGATCGAGTTACGAAAACTCAGGCAAAGATGCATGGTACTGAGACAGGACCGGTCTCATCCTATGACGGGATAGAGAGATCCTTCTCATGGGCGAGGTGGTCGAGACAGCGACATTGTTTTCTTCGTAAAATCTCAACGGAAGCTCCGATTGAGACGAAACGAAAACCCTCTTGACCTAGACTCAAAGGAGAGCAAAGTGAGGTTTCCACAGGCGAGGTGGCCATGGGCGAGGTAACCTTGGTGATGGTTGTTCTCGTCCACGGGCGAGGTGGCCGGAAGAGTGATTTTGTTCCCTTCGTAAAATCTCAACGGAAACGCCGATTGAGACGAAACGAAAGCCACTTTGATCTAAACTCAAAGGATAACGAAGGTGAGTTCGCCCTGTGGCGAGGTAGCCATGTCGGAGGGTGAGGTGGTCGAGACAGCGACATTGTTTTCTTCGTAAAATCTCAACGGAAGCTTCGATTGAGACGAAACGAAAACCATCTTGACCTAGACTCAAAGGAGAGCAAAGTGAGGTTTCCACAGGCGAGGTGGCCATGGGCGAGGTGACCTTGGTGATGGTTGTTCTCGTCCACGGGCGAGATGGCCGGAAGAGTGATTTTGTTCCCTTCGTAAAATCTTAACGGAAACTCCGATTGAGACGAAACGAAAGCCACTTTGATCTAAACTCAAAGGATAACGAAGGTGAGTTCGCCCTGTGGCAAGGTAGCCATGTCGGAGGGTGAGGTGGCCTCGGTAATGTTTGTCCTTGCCCACGGCGAGGTGGCCAGGACAGTGACTTTGTTCTCTTCGTAAAATCTCAACGGAAACTCCGATTGAGATGAAACGAAAGCCATTTTGACCTAGATACAAAGGAGAACAAAGTGGGCTCCTACTAAGGCGGACTGGGAAGACTGATCTTACCCTATGGCAAGTCGTCCTAGTAAGATTAAGCTCCGACCTCCTTTCATTTTCCCGTTTATTCCTCGAGAGTTGTTTGTAAGAAGTATGGCAGTGGGAATCGGTGAACCGATTTGCCGTGCTTCTGTTCTGCGAGTAATATAGGGTTTCCCCAAGGTTTCGAGGAGAATAAGTTTTATTTTTCCGAGAGGTTCTCGAAAGAAACGTTTTTCGTAGAAACCTTGCTCGTTGCGATTTCTCTAACTTGGTAACAAGACGAATTTTTGGGGTTTGATAGATTTTATCGTTGCCCTTTCTGTTTAGATAGAGAAATTGCGAGTTCGTTTTCGTGCTCTTCCTGTGGCGGAAACCCGCGGCTAGGTTTTTGATTTGCTCGAGCACCGTGGCGTTTGCGTAAGCGTTGGCCGTAGGAACAGTCGCTGCTGGAGTTGTTTTACCATCATTGACGCAAACTGCAACTTTTTCTTTCATATTTCCGGACATCGGTTCGATCAAGCACTTTGCGGCCGTATGAGTAAGAGTAATCCGTCCCCCCTCCTTCTAGCGCCAAACTGTGGGAACCGAAATTCACACCGTCAATTTTAATGAATAAGATTGCGGAGGAAAGCCAAGTTAACCCGACTTTCCTTGAAGGTCCGGATTCTCTGCGACAGCCAACGACAAAGTGACCGAATAAATGCGGAAAAAGATTTGTTAAGATTTGAGACTGGACCTTAAGAAAGGCTGCCTACGTACCCCTTTCGAGGATCAAGTCGAACCGTCTGGGCGGGTTCGATCTAGTATGAGCGTTTGTCATAGTAACAGGCATGTCGAAGATAATGCCTAGGGTTTCTATGTGCGGAGCTTTGAAGTAAAAGAATTGTCCGATCCTTCCGAGAGGAGCGGAGATTTGCGAGCAGGAGGCGGCCAGACGTTCTAGGGCCTGGTTCGTCTAGTACGAGCGTTGGTCATAGAAACGGGCATGTCAAAGATCATGCCTAGGGTTTCTATGTGCGGAGCTCTGAGTTAAAGTATAGTTAGATCCTTCCGAGAGGAACAAGGGTCTTGCGGAGAAGATAAAACTAGAACAAGAGGCGGCCAGACGTTCTAACTCCTGCCTCGCTGGCCTAACCGCCTAAGTTCTAAGTTCTCTAAGCTAGCAGGAGTTCTCTAAGTCTAGATTCTAGGATTTCGGATCTTCCTCTCCTCTGCTCTTGCTCTCCTTATATACTCACTCCTAGGTCGGTTTGCCTTAAGATGATGGACCTCGCCTTTGGGCCCAAGCTTATCTCTTCAGGAAGTATTCCATTTTCGTCGATCTTCGTAATTATCCTCGAGTTTTCGGTGACTTGATGTTTATCCGATGTTCGGGAAATCGGATAAACCGTCATAGCCTGATTGGGCCTGAATTCTTAAAATCGTAAGTAAGTCTGTGGACTTCTCTTAAGTCGTTGAACGTTTTATACGATTTCTCGGAAATACTATTTTCTCGTAAAATAAACCGTATAGCCTAAAGGATCGATGTTCAAGTTAATCGACCTTGTTTTATACGATATCTTCTACGAGAAATCCAATCCTTCTAGCTTTTGTCATAAAACATCGAGGACGATTCCAATCGAGTCGAAGGATGTTTATTCCGTAGCCGTGATCGTCCCAAGCTCACGATGATTGATCCAAACAAGCCAAGATGGGATCAGACCGAACACGATGGGACCGAGACCAGGACGAGGGCCGTCGACCGGCGCCAGGCCGGGGTGCCGCCGACGCCAGGTCGGCCCGCGTAACTGGTGCCGCCGGCGCCAGGCCGGGGTGTCGCCGGCGCCAGGCCGGCCCGCGTGACGGGTGCCGCCGGCGCCAGGTCGGGGTGCCGCCGGCGCCAGGCCGGCCCGTGTGACGGGTGCCGCCGGCGCCAGGCCGGGGTGCCGCCGGCGCCAGGCCGGCCCGCGTGACGGGTGCCGCCGGCGCCAGGCCGGCCCGCGTGACGGGTGCCGCCGGCGCCAGGCCGGGGTGCCGCCGGCGCCAGGCCGGGGTGCCGCCGGCGCCAGGCTGAAGATCTCGGCGAGGGCCTCGATTTGATATCTTGATCGTTTTCTGGTTCCTCACGGTTTGAGAGAACGACCTCTTCGAAGTTTCGAGGCAGATTCTTTTGTGTTTAGGGTTTTTGTGGTGATCGAATCTTGATGTCCTTGGGCGAGCGGACCGATCTTTCCGGGGACTCTCGTACGCGCACGCCCGTAGTCTTCCGATCTTACTTTCAAGAAGTGTTTCACAAAGAACCCATAAGTAAAAAATAATCCTAGCCGTTGATTTTGAGATAACCGTTTTCGACCTCACCAGAGAGTGGATATTCTAATTTGAGAAAATCTCGTATAACTTCTTTTCAAATTATCCGAGACTTTTTGTTTCAAGAAATACTTTCTAGAGACTTTCAGTCATTGATTCCGTCGTGACCGATTTTGACACCAACAATATCTCAAGCATCTAATCCCTTAGGGTTAATAATATGAAAGCAATCATTAAGAACAAGTCTACTAGCTATCTTAACACCTTTAACAACTAATCCCTTAGGTAAAGGATATTAAAAGCATTGAAGAGTTGGTTCAGGCATTTCATATAACACCTTCCGGGCATGAAATGCCTATAGCTCTATTTTGAAGAGGCCAACTCCAAAATAGCAATAAGAACACTCAATCAATCAAGGAAAAGATAGATCTACACTAAAACACCTTAGATCTACACCTAATCACCCTAAATCTCCCAAGCCCATGAACCCTAAGATGATCTACTCTCTAATAGTCATGATTTCCCTTAAACCCATGATGGATTCAAGGTTAACCATGATTAGAGAGCAACAAATGCTCAAGAACACAAGAACACAAGAATAAAAGAAGAAAAAGGATCCAAGATCCAAACTTTATTCAAGATCCAAAAGTGTTTTTGAGAGAAAAAGAGACAAGTCCCAAATTGTGGGATATAAGAGTATTTATACAAGGCTTAGAAGCCCTAAAAAAATCATAGAAAAATACTAAAAGGTCCCTGGGGTCAATTAGGCTTTTCAACCAATAGGAAAACAGATTGAAATTCGGTCAGGGGTGGAGGAAATGACCCAACCCGGTCCAACCAACCCGGACCAGCCTTGTTCTGGCCGTCCAGCCGTCCCGACCGGGTAGATCATCCCGGACAAGCCTACCCGGTCCTGCCTTGTCCATCCCAAGCTTCTCCCGACCGGGTAGCTCATCCCGTCCCAGCCTACCCGGTCCTGCCTCCCCAGCCTGGTTGTCCAGCGTTCCGACCGGGTGCTCAAACCCGGACTGATCTACCCGGCCAGCTTGATATGCTTCAAGTGAAATGATCATAACTCCTCCAATACAGCTCCAAATGACCTGAAACCACTTCCATTGGAAATATAACTCAATTTTATGTGTCTCCACAAAATCTTAGCAACAGAAGACATGTCTAAGGCCTCTGTCCATGCTCATATTTGTCTTGACCAGATCATGGATTGACTTCTCTTTTCATGGCCAAACTTGATTCTTCACCTCTTTTGGGGCCATAAGGCTTCCAAACACCTCAAATCACACCAATGCATACTCCAACACCTGATAAGGACAAATGAATGCAAAATGGACCTAAAGATGCCTAATGCCTAACTTATATGATCAAAATGCACAAGATATAGATGCTAAAAACATGTAAATATGCAAGACATCAGTAAAGTTTTATCTTTGAATCATAATCTCATCTCATCTTTGTGTTCTTGATTGTTTGATTTCATCTCTTTTTCTTTCTCTACATGTTTTAGCTTGAATCTCTCATGGGTTTAAGAGTAAGCATGTGGATTAGTGAGTAGATCCAATTAAGATCCATGGGTTAGGGTGATTGAGAGTGATTAAGTGTAGATCTAAGGTGCTTAGTGTTAGATCTATCCTTTCCTTGCATGATTTGGTGTTCTTAATGCTACATTTAAGTTGGCCTCTCAAACATAGAGCCATAGGCATTTCATGCCCGGAAGGTGTTCTATGAAATGCCTGAACCAACTCATCTATGCTTTTAGCTTGCTTTACCTAAGGGATTAGTTGTTAAAGAAGCTAGGATTGCTATTAGACTCATTCTTAATGTTTGCTTTGATCATTACAATCAAAGGGATTTGATGTACTTGGGTTATCATTGCAAAAGAGCATTCATCTAGGGATAGAGTTTGTTCAAGCATAGTGTCTAGGCATAAGGAATTAGATTGATTGAAAAGTTGGCATCTTGGATTGAACCTTAATCAATTAAGATCAAGTCCCTATACCCATGGGTCTCATCTCCTCAATAAGAAAAAAAGTTTTATCTTTTATTGCATTTTAGATATTGTCTTAGTTTAATAATCATCTCCTTTAATGATTGCATTTTGATTAAGCATAGGCTTGTATTCCCTTTGCTTTGTGGTCACTTAGAACTGGTTCGACAATCTTATATACTACATCATTTGATTAGGACCCTTGAAAAGTCCTTTCATCAGCTTTCAATGCACCCCTCCTCAGCCACTTCATGATACTTCTGCGCCACAGGCCAAGAAGCAAGCTCTCCGCCGCTTGAGAAACCCATACATCGTCCCATCCGAGTCCGGGAACCAGTCTCCTCCTCTAGACACCACTGCTGATGAAGATGATTCTGAGGGTGAGACATCAGCCTCATCCCACGCTCCATAGAGGTACTCCAACACCTTATCATTGTGTATACCATTTATCTTTGCATTTAGTTTTTTTTTTCTCTTTTGGGCCCTTCTCTACATTTAACAAACACAGAGACTGTGTGAATTAAGTGTGGGGGAGGTGTCAAGTTGCTGATCATCTTGTGTTTTATGTCATAAGCATGCATTTGTAAATAAAAATTTGAAAATTTTGAAAAGCACAAAAAGAATCATGTAGTTGCATTAGGATTGAGTCTAGATCATTCACTTGCATAAAAAAAAATTATCATGTAGGTTGCATCATGCATAAGGGGACAAGGATGATAGTTACCTTGTAAAGATGCTCATGCTAAGTTCTTAAAGTGATAACCTTTATAATCATAGTAAGTAGCTTGAGCAATCTTAGGATAGCTTATAAGCTTCGAGCCTTGAAAACTCTTCCTAAAGCTCATTTGATTGATTGATGCTCTCTCTTTGAAGTTTACTCCTGTCTTATTTATACTCTAAGTCTCTTGCCCATGGTCCCTTGTGTACTGAGTCATGGATAGAACACTTCCCATTCTTTGCCTATCTTTTTGACAAACTCAAGTGGTACTCCACTCCCATAAACCCTTCCTTCCTTTCAATCCTATATTATTTTGATGAGTGAGGCCTTTTTCTGAAAGTCTTACATGCGCATAATCTTGAGAGTATTGGGAACAACAATGCTTAGTCTCCATTCTTGCTAGATTAGGCACTCTATTGTCGAGCTCATAGGATTGGGGGGTGAGTGTTGAAAAGTTTTATTTGGGATTGTGAAAAGGTTATGAAGGAAAAGAATGAACTCTTAGAACTCAATGATTTTAGTCTTATTGGGAAATAGAAAATAAACTCTCAAGCTCTTATTTGTGAATAAGTCTTGTCACCCATAATAAAAAAAAAGAAGAAAAAGAAGAGAAAGAAAAAGAAGAAGAAAAAAAGAGAAAAGAATAAGAAAGGGGGCTAGCAAAGTTAAAAGAGAGCTAAAGAGAGTTTTAAAAGTGTAAAAATCCCTTGTTAAGACATCAAAAAGAAAGAGTTCTATATGAGAAAAAGTACCTTGAGTTCTTGGAAAGTATTTGGGTGAGTGATGTGAGTTTGGTTTGGCATTGTAGATAAGAGTTTTCCATGTTTATGTTTGGGGGAAGGGTAGAACAATGGAGATTGAGAATTGTATGCATGAGTTGATCCCTTTCTTAGATAAATTATGTGCAATGTCAAGGCTACTTGTTTTGAGAGTGAACCACCCATTGAAAAACCCTTTGAACATCTTGTTTCACTTTGCATCAAAGCCTTTTTCACCAAACCAAATGACTTGGACCATTTGACCATTTTCAAGAGATCTTTTGAGTTTGCTTAATGATTGTTAGAGAGTAAATGGATTTGTGGTTTGTGGATTCATGATGAATAAGTGTAGGGATCAAAAGAGTTGAGATAGGCCTTGATAAGTTAGAGTTGGATAAAGTGTTTGCTCTAGCTAGTTGGTATGATTATACAAGGTTATCAAACTAAGAAGAGCATTCTTTTGGTTATGAGTCCCCTCCTTCAAACCTCTTCTCCTTAGTCCTTGCTAGTTTACTTGTGGACAAGTAAAGGACTAGTGTGGGGGAGTTGATGTCTTGCATATTTTCATTGATTTAGCCATCTTTATATTGCATTATTTGTCTTGTAGGCTAAGGTTTAGGCATTTTTAGGATCATTTTGCATTCATTTGTCCTAATCAGGTGTTGGAGTATGATTTTGTGTGATTTGAGGTGTTTCGGAGACTTATGACCCAAAAAGAAGTGAAGATTCAAGTTTGGCCATGAAAAGAGAAGTGAACTCATGAGATGCAGAAGATGGACCGGGGAGACTAGACCGGCTAGACGAACCCGGCCAGGAAGAGAAGCGTCCGGGTAGAACGGACCGGGTACACACACCCGGTCGGCTGGACGCTGAGCAGAACACGTCTGGACCGGGTAGAATGGACCGGCCACACATACCCGGTCGGGAAGAACACAAGCAGGACGCATCTGACCGGGAAGGATGGACCGGTTACACGCACCCGGTCGGAAAGAAAGTGATCAAGACGCGTCCGGACGACCGGGGAGAATGGACCGGTTACACGCACCCGGTCGGGAAGAAAGTGATCAAGACGCATCTGGACGACCGGGAAGGACGGACCGGGATGCTGAACCCGGTCGGGCTGGACGACAACCAGAACAGGTTTGGACCGGGATGTCAGGACCGGGTTGGGTCATTTGGCTAACCCCTGACTGAAAATCAAGCTTGTTTCCCATTGGCTGAAGCCTAATTGACTCCAAGGACTTTTTAGTAATTTTTAATGATGTCCCTAGGCTTTCTAAACCTAGTATAAATACTCTTGTTATCCCTTAAGTGGGATCATGTTATTTGATCTCATCTTTGTGTGAATCATAAACCTAGTAAAGCTTTATCTTTGAATCATAATCTCATCTCATCTTTGTGTTCTTGATTGTTTGATTTCATCTCCTTTCTTTCTCTACATGTTTAAGCTTGAATCTCTCATGGGTTTAAGAGTAAGCATGTGGATTAGTGAGTAGATCCATTTAAGCTCATGGGTTAGGGTGATTGAGAGTGATTAAGTGTAGATCCAATGTGCTTAGTGCTAGATCTATCCTTTCCTTGCATGATTTGGTGTTCTTAATGCTATATTTGAGTTGGCTTCTCAAACATAGAGCTATAGGCATTGCATGCCCGAAAGGTGTTCTATGAAATGCCTGAACCAACTCATCTATGCTTTTAGCTTGCTTTACTTAAGGGATTAGTTGTTAAAGAAGTTAGGATTGCTATTAGACTCATTCTTAATGTTTGCTTTGATCATTACAGTCAAAGGGATTTGATGTATTTGGGTGATCATTGCAAAAGAGCATTCTTCTAGGGATAGAGTTTGTTCAAGCATAGTGTCTAGGCATAAGGAATTAGATTGATTGAAAAGTTGGCATCTTGGATTGAACTTTAATCATTTAAGATCAAGTCCCTATACCCATGGGTCTCATCTCCTCAATAAGAAAGAAAGTTTTATCTTTTATTGCATTTTAGATATTGTCTTAGTTTAATAATCATCTCCTTTAATGATTGCATTTTGATTAAGCATAGGCTTGCATTTCCTTTGCTTTGTGATCACTTAGAACTGGTTTGACATCTTTTATACTACAATATTTGATTAGGACCCTTGAAAAGTCCTTTCATCTTCGATTTTAATGAATAATAATGAAGGAAAGCAATGAAAATCCTACTTTCCTTGAGGTCCGGATTCTCTGCGAGAGCCGACGACAAGTGACCAAATAAATGCCAAAAAGGGTTTGTTAAGAGTTGGGACTGGACCTTAAGAAAGGCTGCCTACGTACCCCTTTCGAGGATCAAGTCGGACGTAGTTCAGTTAGAAAGAATTGAACAAGAGATCAAACCGCATGGGCGAGTTCATCTAGTACGAGCGTGGGTCATAGAAACAGGCATGTCGAGAATAATGCCTAGGGTTTCTAAGTGCCAAGCTCTAGAGTAAAAGAATTGTCCGATCCTTCCGAGAGGAACAGAGATCTGCGAACAAGATAAAATTAGAATAAGAGGCGGCCAGACGTTCTAGAGGCGGCCAGACGTTCTAGAGGCGGCCAGACGTTCTAGGTCCTGCCTTGCTTGTCTAACCGCCTAAATTTTAAGTTCTCTATGCTAACGGGAGTTCTCTAGGTCTCAAATCTCGGATCCCCCTTTTTCTTCTGCTCATGCTCTCCTTATATAGTCGCTCTAGGTCGGTGGCCCATCTATTCCTTTGCCTTCGGGCCCAAGTTTATCTCTTTTAGGAATATTCCATTTTTCGTTGATCTTGGTAGTTATCTTCAAGTCTTGACATTTATCTTTGGAAACTTAGCATTTATCGTATTTCCCGCGATTTAGGCGTTTATACGATCTCACGGTTTTAGTCATAAAACTTCGAGAATAACTTTAATCGAAACACAACAAGAAGTATGTGGTCCCGAAGGTCGGATATCACAGCTATACGGAAGATACGGGAGTCGAAGAAAATCGGACAGGCCGGGATCAGGTCAAGCTCGCCGGGCGAGCCGACTCGCGTGACGGCCGAGCTCGCCCGCGAACTGACCCGCGTGATGGTTGAGCTAGCCGGGCGAGTACACCCACGTCGGGGTTGAGCTCACCGGCGAGCTGACCCTCGTGATGGTTGAGCTCACCGGCAAGCTGACCCACGCTGTGGTTGAGCTCGCCGGGCTAGTACACCCACGAGGTGGCCGGGACGTGACTTTGTTCTCTTCGTAAAATCTCAACGGAAACTCCGATTGAGACGAAACGAAATCCATTTTGATATAGACTTGAAGGAGAACAAAGGTGAGCTTGCCATAGGGCGAGTTGGCCATTACAAAGGGAGAGGGGACCTCGATAAGGCGGTCCTCGCCCGTGTGCGAGGTGGCCGGGACAGTGACTTTGTTCTCTTCGTAAAATCTCAAAGGAAACTCCGATTGAGACGAAACGAAAGCCATTTTGATCTAGACTCAAAGGAGAAAAAAGTGAGCTTGTCCTAGGGTGATCTGGGAAAACTGAGCTCGCCGGTGAGCTGACCCGCGTGATGGTTGAGCTCGCCGGGCGAGTACACCCACGTCGTGGTTGAGCTCGCCGGCGAGCTGACCCACGTGATGGTTGAGCTCGCCGGGCGAGTACACCCACGTCGTGGTTGAGCTCGCCGGCGAGCTGACCCGCGTGATGGTTGAGCTCGCCGGCGAGCTGACCCACGCTGTGGTTGAGCTCGCCGGTGAGTACACCCACGCCATGGTTGAGCTTGCCGGGCGAGTACACCCACGAGGTGGCCGCGACAGTGATTTTGCTCTCTTCGTTAAATCTCAACAGAAACTCAGATTTAGACCAAACGAAAGCCATTTTGATCTAGACTCAAAGGAGAACAAAGATAAGCTTGCCCTAGGGCGAGGTGGCCATTACAGAGGGTGAGGTTACCTCGGTAAGGCGGTCCTCGCCTGTGGGCGAGGTGGCCGGGACAGTGACTTTGTTCTCTTTGTAAAATCTCAACGGAAACTCCGATTGAGACGAAGCGAAAGCCATTTTGATCTAGAATCAAAGGAGAAAAAATTGAGCTTGTCCTAGGGTGATCTGGGAAGACTGAGCTTGTCCTATGGCGAGTTGACCTGGTAAGACCAAACTCCGACCTCCTTTCGTTTTGCCGTTTGTTTCCCGAGAGTTGTTTGTCAGAGAGATTGGATATTCTATTTCGAGAACTTGTCGTATAACCTCTTTTCGATTTATACGAGACTTTTTGTTCCTAGAAATACTTTCCGAGGACTTTCAGGCATTGATTCTGTCGCGACCGATTTTGACCCCAACAATATATAAGCTTTCCCTAGTCTATTTCACAAGAATCAAGCAAGAGAAGGGCCAAAATTCACGTTCAAATTTTTAGGGTTCATGAGCATTACGAATTTGAACTTAAAGAAACCATACCTTGCTGTGGATGAATGGAAAAGATGAATAGATTTAAGAAAATAGACTAAGAAGGTGAAGACTTGGATGTGGAAAAAGGAATGGAATGATTTGGTAGAGATTTGAGTGAGATATGAGGTTTTTGGTGAATGGAGGCTAGAGAGGTTTATAGAATTGGGAAGATGATGAAGTGAGGGGAAAGAAACACGATTTAGGGCTTTAGGATGGTCTGGGTCGGATCTGGATTGTGGGTTATCGGGTGTGGGGTGAAAAAAAGAAAGAGAAAACATACCTGGTCGGGTTGGCGGGTCATGCGCGGGTCATGCACGGGTCATGCGCGGGTCGTGCGCGGGTCGGGGGAGATCGGGTGAGACTCGGGTTCGTCAGTCCGCGTCCGTACATCTGAACCCATGCGGGTAGGACAGCCCGCGTGTTCAACCCTGTGTGGTTCCTCCTTCTTCCATGATCGGACCCGTGCATGTAGGACAGCCCGCGTGTTCCACCCCGTGTGGTTCCTCCTTCTTGCACGATCGGACCCGTGCGGGTAGGACAGCCCGGGTATGGCCACCTGGGTATGGACTCGATCAAATCACATTTTTCATCTTTTTCTCTTCTAACCACTGAACCAAGCCAAACTTTCTAATGCTCACTCCATCTCAAACACTAGGCCATTACATAGCCAAGATCCCACCATCTTCCAAGGGACATTTTAGGCTGGGAAGGGTCAGAGAGTGTGGTTGATGTCCCATCCTCTGTTGGTGTGGTGACTATGTACTGCTTGATTCTCTGACCATTCACTGTGGAGTCTCCACCTTGTTTGTTCCAAAGCACAATAGCTCCATAAGGTCTCACTTCCTTAACAACAAATGGACCAGACCATATTGACTTGAGCTATCCTGGAAATAACTTCAGCCTGGAGTTATAGAGAAGGACTTGATCTCCAGCCATGAACTCTCTCTTGAGGATGTGCTTGTCATGGAAGGCCTTAGTCTTTTCCTTGTAAATCCTTGAGTTCTCAAAGGCATCCATCCTTATCTCATCCAGTTAATTGAGTTGAAGAAGCCTCTTTTCCTTGGCACTCTTGATGTCAAAGTTCAGTAACTTAACAGTCCACAGTGCCTTGTACTCAAGCTCTACTGGTAAGTAGCAAGCCTTCCCATACAAAAGGTTGAAAGGTGTGGTACCCAAGAGAGTCTTGTAAGCTGTCCAGTAGGTCCAAAGTGCATCATCAAGCTTATCTGACCAATCCTTCCTCTTAGTCCCAACAATCTTTTCTAGAATGCCCTTGATTTCCCTGTTGGAGTTCTCAACTTGGCCACTGGTTTGTGGGTGATAAGGTGTTGCCACCTTATGCTTCACCCCCTTCTTCTTTAGAAGCCCTTCAAACAACTTGTTAATGAAGTGTGAGCCTCCATCACTTATCACTACTTTGGCACTCCAAATCTTGGAAAGATAATGCTTTTGAACATCTTGACCACCACTCTAGAATAATTTGTAGCGCTTGCCACTGCTTCAAACCATTTAGACACATAATCAACAGCCACCAAGATATACTTGTTCCCATATGAAGAAGGAAAGGGTCCCATGAAGTCTATTCCCCATACATCAAACACCTCCACCTCAAGGATTGGGTTTTGAGGCATCTCATTTTTTTTAATGATGTTCCCTCTCCTTTGGCAAGAGTCACACCTTGAGATGAAGTCTTGTGTGTCCTTGAACATATGTGGCCACCAAAATCCAGCTTGTAAAACCTTGGCCACTGTTTTTAAAGTAGCAAAGTGACCTCTATATGATGATCCATGGCATTGTGTGAGGATCCCATCAACTTCTTCTTCGGCCACTGCCCTTCTACAGAGCTAGTCTCTACAAAGGATGTAGAGAAAAGGTTCATTCCAATAGTACCTCTTTAACTCCTTGTAGAACTTCTTCTTAGCATAACCCTCAAGATTCAATGGCTCCTTTCCAGAGACAAGGTAGTTCACAAAATCAGCATACCAAGGCTCCTTTTCATTAGATGCCCTGACCTCCTCAATATTCTTACCAGTCTCACAAACTGCAACCATTGCTCTGATAGCCATGATCTGCTCCTCAGGAAGTCCTTCATCAATAGAAATTCCACTCTCAATTCTCAACCTGGAGAGATGATCAGCTACACCATTCTCAACTCCTGGCTTGTCCTTGATCTCAAGATCAAACTCTTGAAGTAGCAAGATACATCTCAAAAGTCTTGGTTTTGCATCTTTCTTTGCTAAAAGATGCCTTAAGGCTGCATGGTCTGTGTATACAATGACTTTGGAGCCCACAAGTTAACTTCGGAACTTCTCAAAGGCAAAGACTATGGCCAACAACTCCTTCTCTGTTGTGGCATATCTCATCTGAGCATCATCCAAGGTTTTGCTCGCATAGTATACCACGTGGGTCTTCTTGTCCTTCCTTTGTCCCAAGACAGCTCCAACAGCATAGTCACAAGCGTTGCACATATTCTCAAAAGGGAGATCCCAATCAGGTGGCTGGACAATAGGAGCACTAGCAAGCTCATTCTTCAGCTTCTTGATGGCTTCAAGACATTCTACATCAAAGCTGAAAGTGGCTTCTTTGCACAGCAGCCTGGTCAATGGTCTAGTGATCATAGAGAAGTCCTTGTTGAACCTCCTGTAGAATCCAGCATGGCCAAGAAAGCTTCTGATGTCTTTCACTGTCTTTGGTGTAGGCAAACTAACCATCACTTCAATCTTGGCTTTGTCCACCTCAATCCCCTTTTCTGAAATCTTGTGACCAAGCACAATCCCTTCTTTGACCATGAAGTGGATCTTTTCCCAATTCAGCACAAGGTTGGTGTCTTCACATGTCTGTAGGACCCTGCATAAGTTGGACAAACAAGCAGAAAACAAAGATCCGTAGACTGAGAAATCATCCATGAATACCTCCACTATATCCTCAATGAGATCCAAGAAGATAGACATCATGCACCTTTGAAAGGTTGCTGGAGCATTACAAAACCCAAATGGCATCCTTCGTTAAGCAAAGGTGCCATAGGGGCATGTGAATGTTGTCTTCTCTTGATCATTGGGATGTATGGGGATCTGGAAGAACCCTGAATACCCATCAAGAAAGCAATAGAAAGGATGGTTTGCAAGTCTCTCAAGCATTTGATCAATAAATGGCAATGGAAAATGATCCTTTGTAGATACAAAGTTGAGTTTTCTATAATCAATACACATCCTATGGCCAGTTAAGGTTCTAGTTGGTATCAATTCATCCTTGTCATTTTTAACCACAGTGATACCACCTTTCTTTGGGACAACATGCACAGGAGATACCCATTTGGAATCTTAAATAGGGTAAATAACACCAGCATCTAAGAGTTTAAGAATCACCTTCTTTACAACATCCTTCAAGTTAGGATTTAACCTTCTTTGATGCTCTATAGAAGTCATTGATTCATCCTCAAGATATATCCTATGCATGCACAAAGAAGGTGATATCCCCTTAATATCATCTAGTGAGTACCCTATTGCTTTTCTAAACCTTTTGAGTGCTTTCAAGAGTTGAGATAGCTCAAGTTCAGTAATTTCACTACTCACAATGACAGGGTAAGTCTCATTAAGGCCTAGAAATGCATACCTTAGACCATGGGGAAGAGGTTTAAGCTCCACTTTTGGTGCCTTGAGCTCACTCCAATCATCTTGTTGGATGTCCTCTTGTTGAGTAGTTGAGGCTGCATGATTAACCAAGGATGGCAGCTCCTCAAACTGATCCTCAACATCAATCCTGGTGTGTGAATCCAAGTTCCTTACGCAAGCATCACTCTCCTTGTTCTCAACAACTTGGACCTCTCTATCCACTGTCAAAGCATGCTGTAAAGGGTCCTTAAGTGCCAACTCTTCAATTGCAACTCTTCAAGAAGCTCATCAGCCATGGCTTCCATCTCTTCAATGTAGAATGCCTGGCCTTGTAGGGTTGGCTTCTTCATTATCTCATTGATGTCGAAGTGGAGAGTGTGCCCCTTGCCCAAGTGAAGATCAATCTTGCCTTCTTTCACATTTATGATTGCTCCTGCTGTGACCAAGAATGGTCTTCCAAGGATCAAGGGGTCTCTAGCTTCTTTATCCATCTCTAGCACCACAAAATCTGTAGGGATCTCAAAGTTCCCCACCATCACAGGGAGATCTTCTAAAATGCCAACTGGGAGCTTCACAAATCTATCAGCCAGCACCAGTGAGAGCCTGCACTTCTTAAACTGAGTGAAACCGAGCCTCCTTGCAACTAACAAGGGCATGAGGCTAACACTAGCTCCAAGATCACAAAGACATCTCCCAAACTTCATAGGACCAATAGCAGAAGGAAGTGTAAATCATTATGGATCTTCTAGCTTCTTGGGGATAGTCAACCTCTGGATAATGGCACTGCACTCATGAGTAAGGATCATCATGCCCTCCATCTCTTTCTTCTTAGCAGCTATATCATCCTTCAAGAATTTGCTGTATTGAGGAACCAGCATGAAGGCATCTATGATGGGCATCGTGACCTGAACCTCACTCATTTGCTTCTCAAACAAAGCTTTGTACTTCTCCAATAATTGCCTCTTGAATATTCCAGGGAATGGGAGCTTGAGCTCATAAGGAGGGGGAACAAAAGAAGTTTCCTTTGCTGGAGTAATAACTTCACCATGTTTCACTGTTTTCTTCTCTTCTCCAACCTTCCCTTTACCCTTAGCTTCCACTATCTTTTCTAGGATCTCATCAATGACCTTCTCATTCACAATCACCACATCATCATCTATGTTTATGGCCACCTCCCCACCTTGTTTCTCATCATCCTTGGTGAGAACTCCTTGAGGCAACCCTTTACCACTCCTTAGGGTGATGGCCTTCATTGTTTCCCTGGGGTTTTGCTCTGGCTTTCCAGGTAATGATCCTTGTTGGCGACTTGGCTGAGAGTTCATAAAAGCAAACTGGTTCTCCAAAGCTTTGATTTTGTTGTTGAGCTCATTGTAGCTACCATCAATCTTAGTGTGAACATTCTTGAACTCATGGCCTATGTCCTTTGCTGTTCTTGACTGAGCTTCCAATATTTGCTTGAACATAGATTCCATACTTGAATCCGGAGCTTTAGCTTGAGAAGAGCTGCCTTGAGCTTGAGTAGACTGATTGCCTTGATTGCTGAAACCAGGAGGGATGTTTTACCTAGGATGATAGTTCCCTTGCTGAGTGTTTTGCTTGGGATGATATCCTCCTTGCTAGGTTTTAGGATAAGACCTTTGCTGGTAATTGTTGTACTGAAAGTTAGGTTCCTTCCTGTACCAAGTACCATTGTTGTTGATGAAGCATAACTCTTCTTGGCCTTCCAAACTATCAACCTCATTGACCTTAGGAGGAGCTGCTTGACTAGGACCACCCACAAAGTTCATCTGCTCATGTTTGGCTTGGTTAGCAAGAAGCAAATCCATCTTCTCTTGCAAGGATTTGATCTCCTTCTTTGTCTGGTTGTCATCAGCTCTGTTGGCTCTGTAGGCTCTGTCGTGCTCTCCCTGTAAACTGAATCACTCTTCACCATGTTGTCAACCAGCTCCTCTGCATCTTCTTCAGATCTGCCCAGGAAGAATCCATTGCGCGCTGTATCCAATCTGGCTCTGTACTTAGGAAGAGCACCTCTGTAGAATGTGCTCAGCAAGCTCTCCTTTGAGAAGCCATGGTGTGGGCATTGAGCCTGGTAGCTTTTGAACCTCTCCCATGCTTCACTAAAGCTTTCCAGATTCTTCTGCTGGAAGCTGCAGATTTCATTCCTCAACTTGGCTGTCCTTGATGTAGAGAAGAACTTCTCCAAGAAGGCTTTCTTGCAATCATCCCAAGTGGTGATGGAGTCTCTGGGGATAGACTTTTCCCATTGGCGTGCCTTGTCCTCTAGACAGAAAGGAAACAGCTTGAGCTTGAAAGCATCTTCAGACACACCATTGGTCTTGGACAAGCCACAATAGCTATCAAACTTGTCCAAGTGATCAAATGGGTCTTCTACAGCCAGGCCATGGTATTTGTTGTTCTCAATCACGTTCAACAACCCTGGCTTGATCTCAAAGTTGTTAGATTCCACAGCTTGTGCTCGGA